>CM032331.1:600000-859945 GCA_019022515.1 Quercus aquifolioides
CCCTCGGATGAGCTTCCTAGACGCCTTCCAAGGCTACCACCAGATACCACTAGCCCTGGAGGACCAGAAGAAAACCGCTTTCGTCACTCCTATTGGTAACTACCACTATAAGGTGATGCCGTTTGGCTTAAAGAACGCAGGAGCTACCTACCAGAGGATGATGACGAGGATGTTCGAGCCACAGCTGGGCAAGAATATCGAGATTTACATAGATGACATGGTGGTGAAGAGAAAAGTTATAGCCGAGCACGTGAAAGACCTTGAAAGTACCTTTGAGATTCTACGGAAATACAAGCTACGACTAAATGCCTCTAAGTGCTCGTTTGGGGTAGGGTCCGGCAAGTTCTTGGGATACATGGTCACCCACAGAGGAATTGAGGTCAACCCCGACCAGATAAAGGCCATCAACAACCTACGAGCTCCTCGGAATTTCAAGGAAGTTCAAAAACTGACCGGAATGACTGCTGCCCTCAATCCGTTCATCTCTAGATCAGCAGACAGGTGTCGGCCCTTTCACTCTCTGCTCAACAAGTGGAAGGGATTCGAATGGACTGAGGAATGTGCTTTGGCGTTCCAGCAGCTCAAGGATTATCTGGCTCGGCCACCAATCATGTCCAGTCCTGAGCCAGATGAGGTACTGTTCGCCTACATCGCTGTAGCTCCCTATGCGGTGAGCCTGGTGTTGATACGGTCAGACTCTGGTGTACAAAGGCCCGTCTATTACGTAAGCAAGTCGCTACATGAGGCTGAGATTCGTTACTTGCCACTGGAGAAGGCTATCTTAGCAGTAGTGCTTGGCACATGGAAACTACCTCACTATTTCCAAGCCCACACGGTGATCGTTCTCACACAACTCCCACTCAAAGCTATACTCCGAAGTGCTGATTACACTGGTCGGATTGCCAAGTGGGGTACAATCTTAGGGGCTTTCGATATAAGATATATGCCCCTCACATCGGTCAAGGGACAGGTCCTCGCAGATTTGGTGGCTGAGTTCACGGAGCCCCAGCTAGAAGAGGTGAAGCCCACGTCGGGCATGGATGAAAAATCAGTTGGCATGATCTCTCAACAGAATTCCTCCCATTGGGAAGTGTACGTCGATGGCGCGGCAAACCAAAGAGGCTCTGGAGTTGGGCTAGTATTGATATCCCCCGAGAAAATCATTATCGAGAAATCGCTAAGGTTGGACTTCTCGGCAACGAATAATGAAGCGGAGTATGAGGCCCTACTGATGGGGATGACTATGGTCCGTAGAATGGGTGGGAAGTCCGTGGAGTTGTTCTCGGACTCAAGATTGGTAGTAGGTCAAGTACAAGGGGAGTTCGAGGCAAAGGACGAAAGAATGCAGGGATACTTGGGTCGTGTTAAACATCTGCAATCAGAGTTCGAATTTTTCAGTTTGCTGCACATCCCCAGGAGTGGCAACTCACATGCTGACTCCTTGGCCACGCTTGCCACCTCTTCGGCACAAGACCTGCCGAGGGTCATCCTCGTCGAGGACCTGCACAGGCCTACGGAGGCGAAGTCAGGGGGAGTCCAGGTTCACCAGATCAGGGCCGGGCCGTGCTGGATGGACCCTTTAATCAAATTTATCAAAGAAGATATATTGCCTGAAGAGAAGGGAGAAGCCGATAAAGTTCGGAGGAAGGCGACTAAGTTCTGGTTATCCGAAGACCAGAAACTATACAAACGCTCCTATTCGGGACCATATTTGTTATGCGTGCATCCCGAGGCGACTGAGGCATTGCTAGAAGAGCTGCACGAAGGAATCTGTGGAAGCCACACTAGAGGTAGGTCCTTGGCTCACCGAGTCCTCACCCAAGGCTATTGGTGGCCTAACATGCAGAAGGAGGCACACGAATACGTCAAAAAGTGCGATCAATGTCAGCGCTTCGCTCCAAACATTCACCAGCCAGGGGGAAATCTTAATCCACTATCTAGCCCATGGCCCTTTGCCCAATGGGGCTTGGATATTGTGGGACCCTTCCCCAAAGCTGCAGGAAACAAGAAGTACCTCCTGGTCGGAACAGACTATTTCACCAAGTGGGTTGAAGCTGAGCCACTAGCCAATATCAGAGACGTTGATGTGCAAAAGTTCGTGTGGAAGAATATTGTCACACGGTTTGGAGTTCCTCACACTCTCATCTCGGACAACGGTTTACAGTTCGACAGCAAGGCATTCAGGAATTACTGCAGTGAGCTGGGAATTACGAACAGATACTCCACTCCATCCTATCCTCAGAGTAATGGCCAAGCAGAAGCTTCCAACAAGGTCATACTGAATGGCTTAAAGAAGAGGCTAGATGATGCAAAGGGCAAATGGGTAGAAGAGTTGCCACATGTGCTTTGGGCTTACAGAACTACGCCCCGCAGGTCTACTGGAGAGACCCCCTTCTCGATGACCTATGGGGCTGAAGCTGTCATTCCTCTGGAAACAGGGTTCCCAACACTCAGAACCAGCTCGTTTAGTCCGACCGGCAACAACGAGCAACTAGAGAAGAGTTTGGACCTGATTGAGGAAAGAAGAGAGAATGCAATGGTTCGGCTGGCACACTACCAACAAAAGCTCAGACAAGGCTACGACGCTAATGTGAAGCTGAGGCCTTTAGAGCCTGGCGATCTGGTGCTGAGGAAAGTTGTGGGCACCGCGAAGAACCCAGCTTGGGGAAAATTAGGACCCAATTGGGAAGGACCATATCGTATCACTTCAGGCGCTGGTATTGGAGCATATTTCTTAGAAGACCTGGATAGTCATGTAATCCCTCGCCCTTGGAATGTAAATAACCTCAAGAGGTACTTCTATTAATCAAGTCTTCTCTTCAATTGATATACCAATTCGCTACGTAAAGTTTTCTCTCAAGTGTTTAAACTTAGATCCAATCATGCCTGTAGTCCTCGGACCAGATGATTAGGGTTAGTTAACACTCATTCACCGCTTTCTCTCAAGTGTTTAAACTTAGATCCAATCATGCCTGTAGTCCTCGGACCAGATGATTAGGGTTAGTTAACACTCATTCACCGCTTTCTCTCAAGTGTTTAAACTTAAATCCAATCATGCCTGTAGTCCTCGGACCAGATGATTAGGGTTAGTTAACACTCATTCGCCACCAGCTTAAGTGTTTAAACTTAAATCCAATCATGCCTGTAGTCCTCGGACCAGATGATTAGGGTTAGTTAACACCGTTAGCTCAAGTGTTTAAACTTAAATCCAATCATGCCTGTAGTCCTCGGACCAGATGATTTGGGTTAGTTAGCACTCAGTTACAGTTCTATAGTGTTTAAACTTAAATCCAATCATGCCTGTAGTCCTCGGACCAGATGATTTGGGTTAGTTAGCACTCAGTTACAGTTCTATAGTGTTTAAACTTAAATCCAATCATGCCTGTAGTCCTCGGACCAGATGATTTGGGTTAGTTAGCACTCAGTTACAGTTCTATAGTGTTTAAACTTAAATCCAATCATGCCTGTAGTCCTCGGACCAGATGATTTGGGTTAGTTAGCACTCAGTTACGGTTCTATAGTGTTTAAACTTAAATCCAGTCATGCCTGAAGTCCTCGGACCAGATGACTAGGGTTAGTTAACACTCCGGTGCGGTTTGTGTTTAAACTTAAATCCAGTCATGCCTGCAGTCCTCGGACCAGATGACTAGGGTTAGTTAACACGAGTACATTCGAATCCTATAATCCTTGAACCAAACGACAGGTTAGTCAATACTCCCACGCGGCCAGTGTCACTGGGGCTTAGTGCTAAAACTCCTAATCGTGTTTAAATGATTCTAATTTATAAATGTCTCCCCTAGTTGTGTTTAGTTTGAAGCCGAGGAATAATAACTTATGTTTAACTTGGAAAGACATGCAACTCATCAATAACTCTTGGTTGGCCTATCCTTTTCAATATTAATTTTGGTTACTTACACCATAAGTATGATGTATCAAGCAGATTTATTTGCATTATTTGGTTATAAGTGCAATGTACAGTTGTATGTGACAATAGTAATTAGTAAGGCAGGTATTTAAAACATCATAGACAAATGAGAATCTATTCCATAAATAAAAGGATAGTTTACAATTCTTCGGATAAAACAAAAGAAAGCACAGGTGCAAAAGTGAAAGCCCTATACATCTATCCTTTTGCTGGAGGGAGCACGGGGTCAGCAGCCTGGCCTATCCGAGCAGTTGCTTCAGGGGTTTGGTCCTTGGGCTCAGAAGGAATTTTCTCTTCGCCTGACCCTTGGCGTTTCTCTTTGGCTGGTTCAGCTGGCTTATCCTTGCCGCTTGGCTGACCAGTTTCCTTGCTTGCACCAAGAGTGAGTGGAGGAGCATGGCTGACCAAAATTGGCTCCGAAGCCTCTGGAAGCTGTGGAACAGGAGGGAGATCAGTTCCTGGGAGCTCTCGGATATCAGGATCATAGTATACGCTCCCAGGCAGCCTCAGCTCCGAGTCGGCAGGGACTCCAGCTGCATCTAGGGCTTTGCCCCAACTTATGTCGCAGTAATCTCGGCTGACCGAGGCGAATTGCTCTAGAAGCTGAGACGTGGCCGTCTCTACCCCTAGCTGGTAAGCTGCCTTCTTTTCAGCCTCAACCGCCTCCTGGGCCAACTGGGCTTTCTCCTCGGCATATCGGGCGCTGTCTTTGGCTTTTCGGAGTTCATCCCTTAGCCCATTTACCAGCTCCCTCTCGGTCTTCAGATTGGCCTCTACCGCCTTTAGCAACTTACGCTGATCCTCAGCCTGCTTTTCAGCATTCTTTATCCCAGCGTCAAGGCTTTTCTTCTGGCTGGTCATCTCCGCGAGTTCCCCGGACAGACGGGCATAATCGTCCTTCATTTGGCCCAGAGATTTCTCCGCCTCGTCTCGGGAGCAGAACGCCGCCTGGGTTTCAAGGTGGTTCTTCTTGTCCCACTCCTCGGCTACGTAAATCTGCTGAGTGACCTGCATGATGGAAACTCTAAATGTCAAACGCAGAAGAATAGGAAAAGCAAAAATCAGTGATTCAACTAATCAGACTGAGGTTACTTACGATGGCTAAATCCCTCTTGAGGGATCGAAAGAGCTCCGGCTGATTGAAACGCCTGAAGGACTCCATGTCGTGAGGGAGGAGAAGTGGTTGCTGCATGGCCTCAGCAACGTAGCCGGCCCTCCCTCCATCATAATTCCTGAGGGAGGTCTCCCAGAGGACTGGAGCGCCCTCCAACTCCAATTTTGGAGACCAAATCCGCGGTCCCCCTCCTCCTCGGCGCACATCTGCCATTGTGCCCTCGTCTCGGCTTTCGGTAGACGGAGCCCTGCGAGTTCGGTTGTCCTGTGCCACCTTTTGCTGCTTGGCCCCCTTGGTTGGTGGCACCTGTTTTTCCCCAACCTCAGTGTGGGGTCTCTTCTTCTGCAGGTTTGGCATGGTTTTCAGGTTTGGGTCAGGGACCTGGACAGGCACTGGAGGAAGTGTCACCCCTATTTTAGATGTCCCAGCATCTTTCGGGTCGGACTTTTTGCCCCTACCCTTCATCAAATTCCTCAGATCCATATCGTCGTCCGAGGAGTCTTCTGAGTGAGTGGCTAACAAATTAAGATGGGCGTCTGACTGCTTGTAGGCTTCTTCCTCGGCGTCTGAGACGCGTCTGAGATCTCTACCACCTGGTTTACCCTTGAAGCTTCTCCCTCAAACTGAAATCCGTCTATTTGGTCTTCTAGCGAGGAAGTGGAAGAGCCGGCCCCCTCACCTTCAATCTCTTGTCCGAGGGGAACTTGCCGGAGTGGTTGAATAAGGGGAGGTGCAGCCCGAGGAATTGGACGGGGTACAGGTTCAAGATCGTCTGGCGCCAAGAAGCCCTTCCGACCAACGTCAATACGCGCAAGGCGATGGTCTCCTTGGACGATTGCGTTGCCGACCGGTTGAAAACCCTTTGGCTTCCCTGTATATCCAAGAATAAGGGGAGCAGATCGTAGTTGCCCGTCCTCGCTCACGAAGATCTCCGACCTTAAAAGGTAGTTGAGGGCAGCAACATTCGTTAGGCTGAGCCGAGGAGAAACTTGTCTCTTATCTGTTGCAAGTAAAAAGAAAAAATGGTTAGAAGCTCAGAAATAGCGACCGAAGAGAAATCAAAGACAGTTAAAAGACGGGAGCCCTAAGCCTATGGTCAGTGCGCCTAAATCTACATGTCACACCTGGCTTCCCATGCTTGGTTGGGCAACCAGGGCCGTTGCGCCAGGCGCCCGAGACGATCACATAGTCGTCTTTCATCCCTTTGTTGGATTTGGGAAGGCAGGAAATGAGCCTGACAACATCCGACCGAGATTTTAAGTAGTACCCAGCATCTTGCTGGCTATGGCATTCGTACATATGTACCACGTCAAGCCAGGTGAGTCCCAACCCCCATATGACGCTCAAGGTCCTCAATCGCTCCTAGGATCCTAAACATATTGGGCGCGCACTGCCAGGGAGTAAGCCTATGGTTCCGAAGGTAATTGGCGGTGATGGGGCCCATGGGGATTGTCATTCCCCCTTCTTTGAAGGCGATGAGGGGGATAACCACCTCTCCCGTCTGCCGGTCTGTTAGTATTTTTTCTGGGGGGCAATACCTCACACCCACGTTAGGGGGTATGCGGTCCTAAACGCCTCTATTTGCTCAGGGCTATCCATCATGTACTCGAGTTTTCCCATGGTGCTTAAGTGAAACGGCTGGCCGAAGAGAGAATTAAACGATTTGGTGGACGATAACTCACCAGGACTAAATCGGGGAGAAGATTTCAGACTCGTAGGAGGGTTTGTGATGATTCTGGGGAGGCCTGAAATCAGCGACTGAGAGATTTGGACGGAGTGGCGCGTCTGTTCTTGCTGGAACTTCTGAAAATTCGCAAAGTGAGAAGAAGGTAACTTCCTCTGAGGTTTTATATGGGGTCAAACGAAGGGTCAGGGGCACTCCCGCCCAAATTCCGAAGAAAAAACCACAGTCGTTGGATCGATCGTTCACCGTTGATACGAAAGACAAGGCGCCACCTGGTGCAATTAATGCAACGCTTTGGGAATATGGAAACCGCAGCGGCATTAATGAAGCGTCTATTCCTATGCTCACACGCGTGCCAGTTCAAATTTGCCTGAAGCTTTTTTTTTTATGTGCCGTGGCAGGTCAAAATCCTACTTTTTCTCCTCGGATGCGAGGGAAAAACTACAATTTCGAGGGGCTAATGTAGGGGGAGAAAGCCCAACCCAACGTATTGGGCCCAAGGCCCTATATGAGGAATACTGTTCGTCCGAGGAGACCAAGACACTCAGTCAGAGGCCCATGCGAAAGGAGAATGTCTGGAGATGAGTACGTGCACTGTCCGAGGAGATGTTCATATGTCCGAGAAGCCCGATACCCTCGGATCCGGCGAGGTTTTTGCCCGACACGTGTATGGGAGGTTCAAGCGATCTGTTTGACAAGTGTTAAGGGAGAAAGGGGGCCTCGGACACACAAGAAGGTAACAGGAACAGAGAAATATCAAGGAGACAGACTTCAACCACCGCATTTAATGCACTGCACCTACCCTCCTGGCCGCATTTATGTGGAGAAGACCCCTGAACAGTGCATCCTCAGCTACCGCCACTCAGACAGGGCTAAAGGGGGAGTGTGATGGGACATGCACTCAAGTGAGCGCCCAGATGATCAACAAGTGGACGGTGCAGATGTGGAGAGGCAGTACTATATAAGAGAGAGGTGTCTCTGATAGTGGGGGTCGAAAAAGAAGAGAGAGAGAAGAGTATATTATTTTACTGTAGCTCCAACAATTGTAACCTAAGTTCATCAATGAAAATCACCTCCTCGGACGAGACATTCACAACTGTCCGAGCACATATTAATTCAAATCTTCCTGTCATCATTGCCGTTTAATACTGTTATTTTCATTATTAGCCTAGCTCTTTCACCCACTTTCTACAAATTTATTGTTTTGGGTTCAGTGGGCTCCAAATCCACACCTTCTTGGGCTTGGGCTGCAGAATCTGACCCTACAATTATTATAATAATAAAGTGATGTAAAACCATTATCTGTGATAAGCAATGTATTCCAATGTGATGGAAGTGGTTTGTTTTAAAAGTAATATCAATAAGATTTGTCATCACATTAATATTTTTAACCGAATTATTATGCATGCACTTGTGATTCTACGTGTCTGATGAAAGTTTTATTCAAATTAAATTCGGATCTATGTACACCATAAAAAAAATTAGAAAAACCACTTAAATGTAATATTTTATACAAAAAGAAAAAGGGGGGGAGGGGGGGAGAGAGAGAGAGAGAGAGGCTTTGTTAAGAGCTTTATTATCTCTATCTTTTGACGTTGATGAAAATGACATATGGTTCTCTAAGTAGGAGCGGAATTGGACCCGACATTGAAGGTTATTAAAAAAAAAAAGGAGTGAAATTGGACTTTTCAACTTAGCCTTGAATACTACATTAGCATATGGATATGTATACGGTGGTGGAATGAGATTTTTTTCAGGTGAGTTTAAACTAAAAATAAATAAATAAATGGTGTCTCTACCCAAGATGTTTGTATTACATGTATTTTCTATTATAAGTTACATTTAGGTTCAAGAATATGTAAAGTGATTGTCATATTATGATTGATAAGATGTAATTAGTTTTGAGATTAAGTAAAGGCATTATTGCATACATTAATATTTATATACATATTTTTTGAAGAAATGATGGAAAGAAAATGAAGACTTGGCCGCCAATGTGGTTCAACAAAAACGTAACAATAATAAATGCTACATTTCAACTTTTAGGTGTTGTATAGATTAGTATTGAATAAAAATCTTTTGTCCCATTTTTTGTGTTCCACATTATTCTCCACCTCTCTCTCTCTCCTTAAATTTCATAAACAAGCACACTTATCCCCTCTTCCCTATGTTATAACTATCAAATTATATAAATAAATAAAATAATAATAATGCTAAGAATTTTGTAGTTTACCGACATTACACTTCTCCAATGGAAGAGAACATGAGTTCAAACTCCCCTTCCGCACTTATTGCAAGGAAAAAAATTCGCTTAATAATATAGAAAGTTATTATAATGTTTTAATTACTTGATTCAAACAATTAAAATCAATAACTGAAAATGTTATCACAAGATAATCTAAATATAAAATATTTACATCTTCACTCACCTTTTCGAACACGTTGCTTAACATGTCATCCTTTGATATTGAAATTGAGTTGATTTCCCTCTCCTTATCCTTGTTTGAAGTTGATGCACCCTTAAGTTTTTTGTTAGGTTCACCAGTTGTTAGAGAAGCTTTCTCTTGGACCTCTTTAGGCACTTTTGTACAAATATTAATATCGTGACCTTTAGCTCCAGCCAAGTGATATTTAATCCTTGTAGCACCACCAGCAAAAATACTTTCACAATACTTACATTTGAAACGACCATTATTTTGTTTTTCAACATGCTCCCAAAATCGATCTTTCTTTCGAACCATATTTCTTTTCCCTTACAACAGATATATAAAGAGTTTAATATTAGAATATAAAAAAATTGATAGTAAAAATGGATCTGTAGAGTAATAAAATTAATTTAAATAATATAGATCTATAGAATAATAAAAATAAGCTTGTTATATTTCTTTAAAAATATTATATAATTATTTTCTGTCTATCAAAATCACCTTCAAGTAGTATTTTGCTAAGCCCTCTAATGGCTAGATAAGCTTGGAATTCGTGTATTTTTAGGAACCTTTCTACAAATAGCAATATCACGATCAATAAATCTAATCCTTGAAACACTTTCATCAAACTTTTCATCTAATTTTGTTTACTGTGTTAATAAACTATATATAATATTTAGCCTAGAAAATATCAAATCCGTAGCATGAAAGACATGTCAGAGTAAATGGACACCAAGAGAAAGAGAAGAGGTAAAGTCTGAGAAAAATAGAATGAAGAAAAAAAAGTAATCGTATAGCAATTTATTATAACGTGTTTTATATCACTCGCCGAAAGACTCAAATGATTAGAACAAGTAGTAGGACTAACACTCTGCCGAAAGAAGATGATTTTGGATTCTAGGTGTACATGACAACTTAGAGAAATGCCATAGACGTTGAACTTAACATGTTTTACAGTACATGCCTTTATGTTTTGGATTCTAAGGTAAATTTGGTTCCTATGTTGTTGGAAATTTTAGAAGAGTTCCAACTAATAATTACGATGTCAGCCTGCAAATTAAGACTCTTGTTACCAAAATGGGAATTACAGCATAAACATATATAACCGATGTTTACTTCTATGGGTCAAAACACTGGAAGGATTAATCACAGGCCCTTTCTATATATACAGCTTTGTTTCAAAAAGCCTCATGAGATTCTCTTCATTATTTTTTTTTTTTTTAATTTTTTATTAAAGGAATGAGATTCTTGGTTTTTCCCCCAACCAACTCATCAATCATCACCCGGAATGAGTTTATATTACTTTACCCATCTTGCAGTTTTTTTATTATTATTAGTTTTCCTTTATTTTTTATGGATTATTTATGCAATTCTTTTTTATTTATATCATAATTTACAGATTACTATTTCTTTAAATGTCAAATTTCATTTGAAAAAGAATAAGAATTCTTTTTTATTTTATCAAAGATTGTTAAAGGTAAACCAAGCCAAAAAAAAGTTGAAAAAAAGAACTAAAAGTTATAATATAATATAATATATATATATATATATCTATATATTAAAAAAGATGAGAAAAAGAACGTTATTATTAACTTTTGAGAGCCATAACTTAAAAAAAATAAATAAATAAGAATCACAAATTCATGTAATAATTTATTTTTTTCACATAAATTTGTGTACAAATAAGAATTATAAGAGTGGTCAAAATTTTAATATTTTTTTTGAAGTTGACTATAATGTTTCAAGTATATATATTCACTTTAGTTGTTAAATTATTGCAACTTGATCATTCTATGAGTATATTTACCAAAATTTCATAATTGACTCAAGTTTTATATGAGATAAGTAAAGTTCCTAAAATTCCTTTCATGAGAGAAGTGGAAATTTTCTTTAAAAGAAAAAAACAAAATGAATTATTCATGCGTAACACATTCGTTAAAATAAAACCCTCGAACAAATAAATACTATATGAAAGACATGTCAGGTGTAAGGGTGCACTACTGTAGTAGCTTGCAAATAGGTAGATGCAGTCAATGGACTTCAGGAAGAGTGAGAGAAAGAGCGAAGGAGCTTATCAAAAAAAGAGAGAGAATGAGAGAAGGAAATAGAAATAGTCTGAGAAGAATAAAGAGGAAGAGAAGAGAAAGACGTAATGGTCTGGCCATGAATAAAAAGCCTTTGTGAACCTTAATGTTTTTTTTTTTTTTTAATTTTAATCAAGGAAATCAAGATTTCTTTAATTTAATTTAGTGTTCTTAAGTGTGTACTTAATTTGTAAGCCCAGCACAAACGGTAATTTTCTGGAGTTAGAAAATTTGTAGGCAGAAGAGACTGTTTTAACTTTTTAAGTTTTAAGTAATACAATTATTTGATTAATTTGCCTTAACCTTTTCTTTTGTTGTCTGATCAATTTGCCTCGAGATCTGAAATGGCCTTGTCAAATTCAGCAGCAGATCACGTGAATAAAGTGGAGCTGTGATGTGATTGGTCAAACAAAACTTTTTAACTTCGCAGCTTCCACGTCAAATAAAAAAACACTTCGCAGCGTCTCATTAGGTTGGGCCCAACAATCTCCATCCCAGATATTTGGCCAAAATGTCCATTACCATCAATTTTCGTAATATTTTACCAAAAAACACTGTTTCGAAAATAATTGGGGATGTACCATCTTTTTAAGTACTCGAGTTTGGTGAACTCGAGTACTATGTTTTTTTACTTCCACCGTGGCACGCTGACATGGCAGTTGATTTAAAAATTCCAAACAGTACTCGAGCTTTCTGAGCTCGAGTACTGTTCAATGAGATACCCGAGTTCACTAAACTCGGGTATTAATCTGTATTGGAAATTCAATACAGTACTCGAGCTTGGGAAGCTCGAGTACTGTTTAAAAAAATTTCCAGGTCCGCTTAAACTCATTTCTAATACCTAAACCCATTTCCATTTCTCACTCACTTCTCACTCTCAGAGCAGAACACCAGAACGCCCAAACCCTCTCCCTCTCCTTCACACATTCACACAAAGCCCAAACCCTCACACCGGCGGCGGCAGAAAACCCGTTGCAGCAGAAGACTCTCTCCAGCTTGGGAAGCTCGAACGGCAAGTAGAGTTCTCGAAGCAAGTAGAGCTCTCTCGTCGGCGAACTCTTGGGAACTCTACGGCAACAGTGAGAGACTCTCGTCGGCGGCAACGGCAACAGTCTCGAACGAGTACTCGAACTCTACGGCAGAAGACTCTCACTCCCCGTCACACCCAAACTTAAAAACCCCAAACCCTCACTCCATCGGCGGCGGAAGACGCTCGTCGGCGACCTCTCACTCAGCTCTCTCACTGTCTCGCACTAAGGTAAGTTTTTAAGTTTTTTAGTTTTAGTTTTAGTTTTTTTAGTTTTTTATATTTCATTTTAACTATGGTAATGGGAAAGTTTAGTAGGGTTTCCTACCCTAAAAGGTAAGGGGTTTAAGATTTTTAAATTAGTGTTTAGTATGCGTTTGTTTTCTAAATTTTTAAACAATTGTCTGAGAAGGGTTTAGGTTTTGCAAGTTATGTATCCAAACCCAACTAGATTATATATGTAAATTATTAGGATTCTAAATTTTTAAACAATTGTCTGAGAAGGGTTTAGGTTTTGCAAGTTATGTATCCAAACCCAACTAGATTATATATGTAAATTATTAGGATGCCACTATCGTTAATTTTATTTACTTTTAAAATTAGTAATTCTCTAACAAAAGTAAACGTGTTATTCTTTCTCTCTTAAAATATATTTTAATTTAGTATAAAGTACTTCTAATTTAGCACAAACATTCTTTTGGCTGTATAATTATTTTAATGCAGTAATGCACTGATGCAACACATAGATTATTAAATTATAACTAAAACTTCCATTTCACAAACTCAGTTCACACAATAACCCTCTAGTTCTACTGACAAAAAATCCTATACATCACAAAAAATCTTTAGAATGAGTTTTTTACATTCTAATTGCATGAAGTATAGCCATAGCCAGCAAGCAGCAATAACACTTCCCAACTGACCTCAAAGTTCCAGTCTTGCCATGCCTGCCATCACTTCCCTACAATAAGCTTGCTGCCGGTAAAAAATTTAAGGTTCAAGTCCATAAAAAACAAAATTTGGGACAAAAAAACACAGGTAGCAAACCGTTTTTCCTACACTCACAAAGTTAAAAAGAACCATTTTTCACAAACAAACACAAGTAGCAAACCATCTTATGCTTATAATTATCCCGCCATCATTGCACCTCCACAACCAAAACCCCCATGCCACCACAACCCACCACGACCCAGACCTGCCGCAACCCACCAACCCAAAACCCACTCCCACACAAATCAAAACCCCACACCCACAAAAAAGGAAATAGTTCAAAAAGTTCAAGCCATAGAAAATGAAGCTAAGGAAGAAATGTAAACATAATTCCACTTAAAATCAAAGAAAATATATATTATGGTACCTGAATTCCAAAAGTGATACTCTTTGAGAAGTGCAGGGAGAGATTTTCTAACCAATTGCATATCACCAGTCCTGCTGTATATGGCATGAACCATAGCACTCAAGAGGGGAGGCTGGCTGCAAAAGGTACCCCTGAGTTTGTGGTTTTAACTCCAATTATATAATCATTTAGATTACGAAAGAAATTATGTAAATGAAATTTGCATATATGAGATTCATATGAAAAAAATGTCAAAAGGGAGAAGAAAACAAAAACAATAACTTGAGGATCAAATGATTAAGCCAAAAAGTGTTATATAAAAGCTGAAGCATTAATACCAAGTTTAATGAAATGAAACTGTATTTGCCCTACCTTTCAACTAGAGACTAGTGGTCTAGTATTCATTTTATTTATAATAAAAAGGTAGCAACAACAGTTTAAATTTCTGATTTGGACTATATTAATTGACAGTTTAAATTTCAGGTTTGGACATAACGACAAGTTTTAACTTTTTAAAATTTTTACATTATGGGTTATACAAGTTATATATACTCATAGCCTTATTAATTATAATGTGCTTATAATGTGCTTATAATGTGCTTTAGAGTTGAGACACCTATGTTAAGACATTAATTTGGATTAGACATGAGAGAGAGAGAGGTCTTTAACGGTGCCTAGTGCCAATTGGTTTTAATAATTATAACATCTCACTAAACCCATGACCAAAATAAAGACCCTCTGATGGACTAGCATTCCTGACAGAAATAAAGACCAACAAGTGTTAGAAACCGAGCCCCTAGAGGCACCCTCAGTTTGTGGTCATTTTAAATTTGCCCCTTTAACATTTTTATGTCCCTAATGTAATATAAGATTTTCATTTGATCTGTATATTAGAAATTGAAAAGGATTTCTTAAACCATATAAATAAATAAATATGAGAATAAAAGAAGTGTTCATGTACTTACCGTTGCTTCTGTGGAAGGTACTTTGCCAAATCAACAACCAGCTGATTGATATCAACAGAAGAACCCCAAACTAGATGTTAATGACTGAATAGAAGGTCTCTTGGGCTTGTTGGTCTTTTTCTTCAGTTGAGCTGCATTGAGGTTAGCCTCTAACAGTTAGCAAAAGCTGAGAAACAAGGTTTCAAAACAATTAGATACATCAGGCTATAATGGCCATTAACTAAAGTCAGTTTTTTTTTTTTTATAGCATTTTTTAATTTTTTTTTATTTCTGGTATTAGTACCAACTCAAGCTAGGGACTACTACTGCATAGCCGCCTTCATTTAGCAGCCCATATTTTGATGTGTGTTTCCAAGTAGTGCTTTCACCTTTGTACACCAACACCAGTGTCAGGCTCTCTCTTAAAGTGTAGGTATGGAGCATAGCAATGTATAATACTAAAATGAACATATCCAACTGTTGCGCACTTGGTTTTGTAAGCAAACACACAATTATAAGAAGAACAATTCATTGCCTCCAGCAGTGAAAAAAATGGTTATAATAAGGCACTCCATAGTGTTGTCTATGCATCAATGACACAAAGAAGACAAAAATATTAATTTTTTGTAATGTCTTCACCATTAGCTCATTCTATTCTATGCATTAGCACAAATTTATTGGGATCCTAATCTGTGTTTTTTTTCCTCAATATTTCTAATTTTCAATCCATTAAAATTTCAAATGAAATACGTAACCCTAAAACTAAAAACTTACCTTAGTGCGAGACAGTGAGAGAGCTGAGTGAGAGGTCGCCGACGAGCGTCTTTCGCTGCCGATGGAGTGAGGGTTTGGGGTTTTTAAGTTTGGGTGTGACGGAGAGTGAGAGTGTTCACAGTAAGCTAGCTGAGTTCGGTCGCCGTAGAGTCTTCTGCCGCCGACGAGAGTCTTCTGCTGCAACGGGTTTTATGCCGCCGCCGGTGTGAGGGTTTGGGCTTTGTGTGAATGTGTGAAGGAGAGGGAGAGGGTTTGGGCATTCTGGTGCTCTGCTCTGAGAGTGAGAAGTGAGTGAGAAATGGAAATGGGTTTAGGTATTAGAAATGAGTTTAAGCAGATCTGGGAAATTGTTTTAAACAGTACTCGAGCTTAGGAAACTCGAGTACTGTCTAACTTTTTTTAAACAGTACTCGAGCTCAGGAAGCTCGAGTACTGTTTGGAATTTTCGAATCAGCTGCCATGTCAGCGTGCCACGGTGGAAGTAAAAAAACATAGTACTCGAGTTCAGCAAACTCGAGTACTTAAAAAGATGGTATATCCCCAATTATTTCCGAAACAGTGTTTTTGGGCCAAATATTTCCAAAATTGATGGTAATGGGCCATTTTGGCCCAGATATTTCAAGTCAAACAAAATTCCTAAGTTGGGCTGAAATTCTCCATGATGGTCTCTTCAGCCCAGCAGAGGGTCAAATAAAGTAGAAAACTTTTTGACTTTTTTTTTTTTTTTTTTGATAACACAGAAAACTTTTTTGATAATACAAAAGTGATGGCGCCAGGGTTTTTTTTTTTTTTTTTTGAACAATGATGGCCCCAAGTTATTGGTTAGATTTGAACCTTGGAATCATTGAAGAGATTGCATAGATGAAGGCGAATCTAGCATCGTGAAAACAATAGGCTGTTTGGTAGTATATTTTGAACAACAGTTTTTAGTATTTAAATAACATTACATATATTTTCACACACTTTTTCACTCACATATATTTTCAAAAAATACAATATCACCAAACGGGCCACAAGTTTAATAAAACTCTCTTCTTCTTCTTCTTTTTGGATAGAAAGTAGAAACTAAGTTAACAAAATGAAATTAATAATTTTTTTTTTGAAAGTAAGTGAAATTAGTAATTTAAAACTTAGTTTTGTTAGGCATATTTTGATTCCTACCATAGGTGAATTAGGTGGTCTTTGCTTTAGTTGGAAAATTGACATTGATATATATATATATATATATATATTTTTTTTTTGATGAACAACATTGATATATAAGTAACCGCCCAAAACTGACATTTCATTAATCAAAATATTTTGGTCTTCAAGGTTCATGAATTATGGTCAGTTAGTTACTAAATTGTCATAGCATGACATTTCAGCAACATGCTTTTTAAGCAGGTCAATGTCGATTTGTGAAATTAGATTGAGAATGAAACAAGTTTAATGAAAGTCTCTTTTTGCTAGAAACTAAAGTAGATGTTAATAAAATAAAATCAATAATTGAAAACTTTAGTTTTGATTCCTATTAGAAAATCAGGCGGTCTCTACTTTGGTTGGAAAAATGACATTAATATAGAAGTAATGGCCCAAAACTGACATTTCCTCCATCTTTTGGTCTTCAAGGTTCATGAATCATTATCAATTAGCCACTCAAATTGTCATACCGTGACATTTCAGCAACAAGATTTCTTAGCATATCAATGTTGATTGTGATATTATATTGAAAATTCATTCATTCATTCATCCTTCTTATCTACATTTTTAGCAATTGTTCAAAATACAATTTTTATATTCATGTTAGATGGTGAAGAATTAGAAATTCTATTTTGAAAAAAAAAAAAAAAAAAAAAAAAAAAAAAACCTTGCTTGTAACTATTATGAAAGAGAAAATATTAACATATTTCATAATCCTTTGTCTCACAATGCCCTCTTGGCATCGTAACACAAGTCCTCCCACCAGGCCACAATTCATTTGACGGTCTGAACTCTTGACTTGACACCACGCCCTTGGTATAAACATTTTCCGAGGTGATGGCAACTCGGTATGCGGAAGGATCATCACATTCGGCTGTTAGCTCTCAATCAGGTAGGGTTTATGACTTCGTTAGAGACTCTTTTATAATAGCTCTAGGATTCCTCCGGGGATTTCAACCAAGAGGTTCTTTCTTTCTCTCATGTAATTTCGCCCGCCCATTCCACTTCCGTGCCGAATAAAATGGGATTCGAACCCATGATACAATCTTCTTGTATGTCGATTTAGCAAACCAATGCCTTAAGCCACTCAGCCATACCTCCAAGTTGTTGATCAGAATTTTATGTGCCGGGTTTGGTTGGTTGCCCAAAGGGTTATTTGATCCGATCAACTGCGTAAGCCGTAGCGCGCTAGCACGCGTACTCTTCCTCTATCTATAGGCGAGACTCTATCCAAATCTATGGATCTCCCCAACATCAAAGCGAGACTCCATCCAAATCCGCCACTCGTTGGGCGATGCCTTCTTTTCTATGAACACCCCACCACTGAATGATGAACTTTGCCAGTCTTCGCCTCCGACCCAACCAAGAGAGAACACGGGGTCAAGCCAAACCCTTACCCACCTGAGTTTATGCATGAATTGTTTTGTATCAAACCTAATTGCTCATGAACTTGTTTGTGAACAAATTTTTTTGCTTGGGTTCCGCCTTGTTTATTAAACGAGCCTAAAACTAAGGTTTAAGCTTAGCTTATTTAAAACAAACAAACATGAATGAGCTATTTATTGAGCCGAGCCCGAATTGTTTATGATCAACTTGATTCATTTACAGCCCTTGGTCCCTTAACTATTAATTGTTTCAATTTAACCCCTTAACCTTCAAAATGAAATCAATTTTATCCTTGAGTCTATTATCCGTTTAAAATCATAATGGAATTATAGTTTGAATTGAATTGCTTTGAAAATTTTGAATTTTTAATAATATTTTCATTTGAGGGATAATATTTAATGGAATAATATTTTGTCACATTAAATTTATAATTTCATTAAATATAAACGAGAAATATATTTTAGAATTTTGAATAAATAAACTTAATATTGAACATGGAATGACTAAATTGATATGATTAATATTTGAGGGATCTAATTGAAGTTTATCCTATAACTGGGGAATCAAATTTGTAATTTTATTGAAGATCATCCATAGATGAAAGCATGATTTTTATTTTTATTTTCTGTGGCCAAAACATTAATATCTTTTTTTTTTTTTGGGGACTATTTAAGAGTAAAACATATACTAAAATTTAAAACTAAATTATTATTATTATTATTATCTATATATACATATACATATATATATATATATATATATATATATATATAACCGAAGCCTCTGAATCTCCCACAAATTTCCACATCATCACTATTTTCTTTTTCTTTTTATTTTCGTTTCCCCACTACATATAGAGTTTTGGTCGTGGTGATGTCCTTCCTCCAAGGACACTTTGGAGGTAGTTTAAACATAGTATAATTCTAATTATTAGGCCATTGCACAGCCAAAAAAAAAAGAAAAACTTTGCCATATGTGTTTCAATCCATAAACATAACAATTTATCTGCCTTTTTTTTTGATAGGTCGTCTGCCTAAATTTGTATCTACATTAGCTAATATTTTGTTTGGAGGGGGCGTAAAAAAAAATTATTGATATTGTTTGTTATAATTAGAATTCTACAAAATAATCCTTTGTTTAACAAAATAATAATAATAAGAGAGAGAATTCTATTATAATTGTATCACGTACAAAGCCAGTTTTGTTATAGCTAGTATTGTTATAGTAGTATTGTTGGCTCAGTTTTGTGAAAGTATTTGGCTATGATTTTTTTATTACGCATATCTATAATTTGAATTTTGATTTAAATTATGAAATATGTTATTAATAACTCCTCTTTTCATTTTTTTTGATGGTTCTTCATGTTTTTCTGTTTTAGTTTTCCTTTTGATTTTGCAGGTTTCCTACGAACACAACCTAGCAGGTAAGAGAATCAGTAATGTTTTTATCTAATTTTTCTTTTAGGTACAATGATGTTTTACCATATTCCTCACTTAATGTCACATATAATCTGGTATATAGAGAGAAGATAATTGAAGGTGTTCTACAACCATCAAAATCTAAACCTTCCAAAGGTGGTGTTTTACAAATATTAGAATCTAAATCTACAGCTACAAAGAACTTGGCATGTGTGTTTGTTTTTTTTTTTTTTTTTTTCATATGAGTTTGTCTAATTCTATGTTTTTTAATTCTTTAGTTTGATTTCAAAAATATGTGCATGTTTATGTATTGAATTTAAAACAAAAAATCTTTTAAACTAAAATTTTTACTTATCAATTTTTATGTAAGAATATATTCATGAACTTTGAGGTTTGTAAGATTTATAGTAGGAGTTTGTGCAAGTATTTGGTCAGGAATATAATTATGTGCTCTCTACTTTGTGGGCTAATGATAAGTTTGTTAGAGAAGCTTAAAATGTAATATCAACTTTCTCATTATTTTTATTTTTTTATGAGAGTAGACCACAAACAGAGAAGTTCTATTCTATTCAAAATTTACAATCGACTTTCTTCTTCTTTTCTTTCAGTCTATAAACATCTCACACAACTTTCATCTGTCAACTTCATATTAGCTAAAATCATATTACATGTTTAATGTCTATTTTAGTGCAGAGATTTGTATGTATTGTTTCTTATTGGCAGATTTATGGACACTAAGAACATGCTCTATTAGTTTGAACTCATATGTCTATAACAAAAACTACTCAAAGAAGAGATAAACCCATGCATCGCACGGGTTAGAGATTAGTAATATTTAAAACCGAAACCTTTGAAACTCTTATAATTTTTCACGTCAGCATAATATTTAAATAAAATTATTTTTATTTAGACCAAACTTAACAAGGAGTAAAACGCTCTCTCTAACAAATCCATCTTAAACTCAAACTCATCATTATCATTTTTTTAAAACAAAATTATTTTTGTTTAATTCAAACATAACAAAGAGTGAAACTCTATCTCTCTAACATGTTCAACTTGAACTCAAACTCAAATGTTGATAATTTATCTTCAAATTTGTGAAGTTAATCATGAACATTATAAAAGCGATGTAAACACCAATATATATTTTTTAAATCAAGTAGAGGTATGAGCTCTTCTTATGTTATTTTTTTATACTCCACTTTGTTAAAAAAAAAAAAAAAAATTTATGGCTTTTCATGTACTTTTTAAAAAGTAATTTTTGTACATGAACACATCTTTCTCTTATATTTTTCTATTGTTTAGTCATATATATTTTGTTTTTTTCAATAATTTATAAGTAATGAATCATCTAATTCTTTAATATTTTTTAGTCTTTTAGAAGTTTTAAAATCTGAATTTTTGAGTTTTTTTTTTTTTTTTTGCAGTATCTGAAACTGTTTGATAAATTGTAACACAAATTGAAGTTATACAAGAGAAAATCATGCAATGGTGTAGTTTTTTAATCAATTTAAGATTTTATAAAATTATTTTATTCAACCTCATAAATAGGTAGGTTTCCATGCATAGCACGGGTTAGCGATTAGTTATATATAAAACCAGCATCTATTAAGAACTAACATAATAAAATGCACAAAATAATTGTTTCTTAAAATCTTTCAGCTGAACTTAGTATATATGACTTATCAACAAGAAATTCAACTTGTCTATGATTGATTCTGCTCAAAATCTCACAATAATTTCACTTTTAATACACAAAACGAAAGAGCTTAATAGAATATCATCTTCTAATTTGTCCGAACCTAAATTTGAAAATACTCTTTCCATAGTTGCAATAGAAGTTGGAACTTGGAAGTATACCCACTTTATTAAAAAAAAATTGTTAGGTTATTCATTTTTTAGCCCTTTCTAGCTATTGATAAAATTCAAAAATATGCAACACAAATTTGAAGCTTAGATATCAAATCACATTATGGTCTTAACAATGAAGTTCCATATTTCTAAAGTAATTTTTCATGATTTGTGAAGTGTTTACGATAAAACTTGTTTACTAAGAAATAAATATCATCAATTCTAAAAAATTCATACACATCTCAAGGATCTAAAGATGAGCTAATCATAAACAACTTCACTACATGCTTACTAAACCCATCATTCAATTATTATAATTCAGAATTTATTGTAGCATAAAAAATATTTAATTGATATGATGCTCAACCAAAGTGTTACGCCCAACATATAGCTAAATGCATTATGTCATTTTCTTTATTCTGTGCAAAGAATTCTTTTGATAAAGAAAAAAAAAAAATTTTTTGTTAGTTTATATTTTCATCTTGTTTTGGAAATGGGGTCACTGAATACAAATATAGGCTAGATGATCATTTGACATTGGGCTGGGGGACCTGAGGTTCATCGTTTCATATTTGGGGATTTTGAGATTGGGCTGTTTGGATTGGGTTGTGTGGGTGTGGGGCTAATTTTGTCTCACTGAAAATTTTAATCCACATGTGCAAATCATTGTGTAACACGTGTTTATAATTTAAAAAATAAATTAGTTTAGTCTAAGTCAAAGACCACATTAGCACTTTATTAAGCCACGTAGAACATAAATTAACAGATATAAACGAAATGATGAAAATTAAAACATTTTGCAAAGTTTAAAATGAAAAACAAACTTTTAAAAGTTGGATGAAAAATGAACTATTATAAAAGTTCAGGAAAAAAAAAAAATATTTTACCAAAAAAAAAAATCGCAGCTTCTCATTAGATTGGGCCCAACAATCCCCATCCCAGATATTTCAAGTCAAACAAAATTCCTAAGTTGGCCCGAAATTCTCCATGATGGTCTCTTAAGCCCAACAAAGAGGAAAATAAAGCAGAAAACTTTTTTGATAATACAAAAGTTATGGCCCCAAGTTATTGGTTAGATTTGAACCTTGGAATCAATGAAGAGATTGCATAGAAGAAGGTGAATCTAGCATCGTGAAAACAAGTTTAATAAAAATTCTCTTCTTCTTCTTTTTTGTTGCTAAAAAGTAGAAACTATGTTAATAAAATGAAATTAATAATTGAAAACTTAGTTTTGTTAGGCATATTTTAATTCCTACTATGGTAAATCATGTGCTCTCTGCTTTAGTTGGAAAAATGACATTAATATATAAGTAATAGTCCAAAACTGACATTTCATTAATAAAAAACTTTTGGTCTTCAAAGTTCATGAATTATGATCAGTTACTATCGTAGCTTGACATTTTAGCAACATGTTTTTTAAGCAAGTCAATGTCGATTGTGAATTAGATTGAGAATTAAAGATCACACATTTTAAGCACTACTATTTAATAGCCTCTTACACATGCTAATCATTCCATAGAAGAAGGTTAATTTAGCATCATTAAAACAAGTTTAATAAAACTCTTTTTTTGCTAGAAACTAAAATATATGTTAATAAAAATCAAATCAATAATTGAAAACTTTAGTTTTGTTAGCAAATTTTGATTCCTGCAAAGGTGGTCTCTACTTTCGTTGGAAAAATGACATTGACAAAAGTAACGGCCTAAAACTGATATTTCCTCCATCTTTTGGTCTTCAAGGTTCTTTTTTTTTTTTTTTTTTTGGTCTTCAAGGTTCTTGAATCATTATCAATTAGCCACTCAAATTGTCTTACCGTGACATTTCAGCAATAAGATTTCTTAGCATATCAATGTTGACTGTGATATTAAATTGAAAATGAAATCACTTATTTTAAGCACTAATATTTAATAGCCTCTTTACACATATGTAATCATTCTACAAACATATCGAAATAAAATAAAATAAAATAAAAATTCAAAACAATAGCAGTAACAAAAAATTAATTAAACAAGAATCCAAATTGGTGCACCTTGGAAGCAATAGTGATTAGTGAGTGAAGGTTAATGTTTAGTAAAGCCCATGTTAAGCACCATCCTGCAATAGTTTCAGACAATAAACTCATCATCTTAGATTCCAACCAAGGAGATAAAAGTAAATTTATGGAATTATGGACTAGAGATTGAAGAAACTCTTTTAGTTAGTAATCAAGAATGAGAGGCAAACGAATTTTGGGGGGTTTTTCTCAAATTCAATTTGGTTAATCAAATCAAAGAAGTAAAGTAGACCTCTTCGTGACAAACAGCCTGATTAATGTGGTATATAAGATCATCTTACAAATTATGACCACTGGATTGAAGGGTGGAAGAAAAGTGAAGTTTCAAATTGATCCAGTACAATTTGGTCCCTCAACTATTAATTGTTTCAATTTAATCCCTCAACTTTCAAAATCAAATTAATTTTATCCTTAAGTCTTCATCAAAATAAAAAAAAATAAAAATTTATCCTTGAGTCTATTATCCGTTTAAAATTTTAATGGAATTATAGTTTGAATTGAATTACTTTGAAAATTTTGCATTTTTAATAATATTTTCATTTGAGGGATAATATTTAATGGAATAATATTTTAACACATTAAATAATTTCATTAAATATAAATGAGAAATATATTTTAGTATTTAGAATAAATTAACTTAATATTAAACATTGAGGGACTAAATTGATATGATTAATATTTGAGGGATAAAATGGAACTTTATCACGTAACGAGGGGATCAAATTTGTAATTTTATTGAAGGATCATCCATAGATGAAACCAAGATTTTTATTTTTATTTTTTGTGGCCAAAACATTAATATCTTTTTTATTTTGGACTATTTAATAATAATAAAAAATTCAAAAATTCAAAAATAAATTATTATATATTAAAAAAATAAATCTAGCATCTATTAAGAACTAACATAATAAAATGCAAAAAATAATTGTTTCTTAATATCTTTCAACTTAGTGTATATGATCTATCAACATGGAACTCAACTTGTCTATGATTGATTTTGCTCAAAATCTCACAATAATTTCACTGTTAATACACAAAATGATAGAGCTTTATAGAATATCATCTTCTAATTTGTCAAAATCTAAATTTGTAAGTACTCTTTCCATAGTTGCAATAGAGGTTGGAAGTATACCCACTTTATAAATAAAATAAAATAAAATTGTTGATCTATTCCTTTTTTAGCCCTTTCTAGCTATTGATACAATTCAAAAATATGTAACCCAATTTTGAGTTTAGATATTGTAGGGACTCAATTTGGATCAAGCCCAGAATAGGAATGAATTTCTAAACCAACAAGCCCAAACAATGAATTTGTAGAGCGTAGGTACAAGAACTAGTTCTATTACGTAGGAAAAAGTGTCATAGTAACTGAGTCAAGAAGATTCAATACTGACCTACCAGAAAATATTGTCCTTGGCCTCTCCCTTAGGAACTTTTGGGATTTTTTCTCTTATCTCTCAGGGTTTCAGTGTTTTAGTCTTTTCTTTTTCTCTTTCTTTCTTTTTTCCGTGCCTTTCTTCAGGCCATTTTTCCCATTATATATCACAACTCTCCTCCCGTTTTTACCATACACGTGTAAGTTAACTTCCAGGAACTCCTTCTTGTCCCATCCAACACCTCCCATAGCCGTCAATCAGCAGCCATAAGGTTGCTTGATTACTGTTCAGGTATCACCTTCACATTAATGCGGCCAGAGAGTTAGCTGAGAATCATTTAATGTGGAGATAGCAGCTTTAGAAGATATTTGTTATCTTCCTTGCTCCTCCCATGTTCTATATTCATTTTTCAGTTCTAATACAATCTTACGGAGTATCTTGAATAGTAAGATAGTTACATATACCTCGGATCATTGTATTCGAGATAGATTTTATCTTTGGACGCATCTTGGGCCATTGTATATGATTTCCACCTTTTCTTCTTGTACTATTCCCACAGTGTCTTTATTTAATCGTCCTCGGATAGATGAATGTCCTCGGATTAGGCCGTTGGGCCATAAGCCCATTTCCTACAATTTCAACATCACCTTTTTGGATAACCGGCCCCACAGATATCAAATCACATTATGCTCTTAACAATGAAGTTCCATATTTCTAAAGTAATTTTTCATGATTTGTGCAGTGTTTATGATAAAACTTGTTTACTTAAAAATAAATATCATCAATTCTAAAAAAATTCATATCCATCTCAAGGATCTAAAGATGAGCTAATCATAAAAACTTCACTACAAGCTTACTAAACCCATCATTCAATTATTATAATTTAGAATTTATTGTAGCATAAAAAATATATAATTGATATGATGCTCAATATATTGTCAAGTTATCTAGCTGATAATATTAAAAGAATAAAAAAAGAAAAAAGCACCCTAACAACATCTAAATCCAAAATTCCTAAACTTTTAATATTAGATCCTAAAAAAGAAAGCGATCATAGTGTTACACCCAACACATAGTTAAATGCATTATGCATTCTTTATTCTGTACAGAGATTTCTTTTGATAAAGAATTTGTTTTTGTTTTGTTAGTTTTTATTATCATTTTGTTTTGGAAATGGGGCCACTGAATACAAATATAGGCTAGATGATCACTTTAAGTTTTAGTTTTTTTTGGCTAACTTCATGTATGAGTTTTTTGAACAAAAACTTTAAGGTTTAAGCTATGTCCCTCCTATTCTTGTGATAGATCGACCACCGATTAGTACATCAATTATGATATTTTTAAGTAAAAACAAAAAAGCATCCTCTATCCAAAACTCTGCATCACCTTTCATCTAACATATTGATATTGTGCATGCCTACCCAAAGCATGAGCTACTGTATTTCATTTTCCCCTTACGTGATTGACTTCCCCATCTTCTAAATTGCTGTAGTTGCTCTCTTGAGTTGCTCTCTGTAGTTGCTCAGGCTCTATTTCCCAGGCCTTAAATGCATACACAGTTCAATCCGACCCAACCCAACCCATTTGGGTTGGGTTGGGTTGAATTTTTTTTGACTCACTATGGTAGGTTGGGTCAAAAAATTCCCTCAACCCGACTCATGCACACCCTTACTCTCTTCTTTCTTTCTTTTTTTATTTTATTTATTTTCATTTTTATTTTTTTAAGTTTCTTGTTATCTTTGGTTATTTGCTTATGGATTCTGAATAATTTACAGAGAAACCTCGCAGGTGATACAAGGAGTGAAGCTACAGTAACTCAGGCCTAAATCTGATAGCAAAAGGCCAGGAAAGTCATAGAAATCCCAGAAAACAATTTCAACCACTTCAGCTGCTATTAATGGTGCGTCATCTTCACCCACCACACACAAAAAACAGTAGAGATAATTGTTACAATTTTGAGCATCAAGATATGATTAAGAGTACTGGCCCTAATTATGAAAAAGCATTCAGTTTGACAATCAATTTGAATCTGAGTTTCGCAAGTACACAAACACTAGGAAAGCTAAGGTATAAATTTGCAATTTTCTTTTTGTTGCCATGAAAATTTTACATTTATGACTTTTTCACTCTTAGATTTAACATTACTGTGGTAAAGATGTTAAAAGTTATGTTATAGAAAGAACACTTTGAGTTGTTAACAGAAGCCCATTTGTAATTCATTAACCTCAGTTTTAACTTTCATAGAGACAAAGGAACTCCTAAGTTTTGCGCCAAGAAAGAGCAGTTTGGCTTTTCCTTAGTGGTAGTTATCCTACTCTTCCTTGTAGTATATGGTTTCCCTTCTCTGTGAGAAGGAAGGTGGGTCCTCTAGTAGCGTTGTTTACTTAGAGAAGTGTTTGTTTTCAGTTTGTACTTAGTTTATTTTTGTGCATCAATATTTATCTTTTAAACTGTCCAATGGAGGAGTTATCTAATCGGTGGAAGAAATTAACATTGTCTTCTTCCGAGGATATTCCTGTTGCTTTGAGATCGGATAGAAAGAAGAGGGAGTTTGTACTCGCAGGAAAATTCTTTACTCGTAGAACTCTCAATGTGGAGGCAGTTGCGAAGACTTTCAGACCTTTATGGCGCTCTAAAGGAGGTTTCAACGTTTCTGTCGGTGGGGAAAATATTCTCTTGTTTGCCTTTGAATTGGAAGAGGATGCTGAAAGAGTTTTTCAAGGTGAACCTTGGGCTTTTGATAGACATCTTGTTATCTTTGAAAGATATGATGGTTATTCTCCTCTTCACACGTTGGGTTTCAAAATGACGGCCTTTTGGGTGCAAATTCATAATTTACCTTTTCCTTTCCAAACTGTTGAGACTGCTTTCAGTATTGGCGAGACCATTGGCCCTGTTATAAAACCGAAAGATTTAAGTGAAATGCTGGGTGCTAATTTCTTGAGGGTAAGGGTGATTGTCGATGTCTCTAAGCCTTTGTGTAGGGGAAGGAAAATTTCTTGGGATACAGAGTGTGAAGGTTGGGCTGCTTTCATGTATGAAAGGTTGCCCAATATTTGTTATTGGTGTGGATCTGTCTTTCACGATGATAAAGATTGTTCTCTTTGGCTACGTAGCAAGGGTACTCTGAAATTAGATGATCAACAATTTGGACCGTGGATAAGGGCTCCTCTTTTTAATCCGGCAAAGAAGTCTGTGGTTGAAGTCAAAGGATATGAAATATTGAATAAAGGTGATGAAGATTTGATGATACTTCCTACGACTCGGATTGATTGTGATGTACCAGGACTCTACCAGGGATGTGATAATGTGACTTTTTCATCTCAGTTTCAGATTGACGTTGCAAATAGTAAGAAGGGAACTCGTGCTGAGGTAGGGAACTTGGCTACTATGAAGGATGCTTCTTCTTCGGTGAGACACTCATCGACGCTGTTGCAGGATGGTAAGGCGGTTGCTGGGGATTTTCCGAATTTTGAGGAGCAGTTACACGCTTTGGATAAGGATATTAACTCCTCCCCTGCTTTTACTGATTTACATCCCGACAATCTTGGGATAAATTCAGTTGGTCTCCCTATATTTTCTCATGACACATCAGCACAAGCAAGTCTGAAGTTAACTAATAATGATGTTAGGCGTGAGGTGGTTACCTTGGAGGCTATTCGGGCTGAAGAGTTTAATGTGGGCTGGACTTCTAATTCTAATGATAACAAAACAGCATGTGTGTCACAAACAAATCTGAATTTAAATAAGAATGAAGTCAGGAGTGAGGTGGATTCTTTGGAGGCTATTCGGGCTGTAGAGTTCGATGTGGGCTGGACTTCTAACTTTAATGAAAAGAAAACAGCACGTGGGCGGCCTAAAAAATCTTCACAGGGTATTTTACTTCATGATGCTTCAAGTCTTGTATCTCCAAAAAGCTCTCCTATGCCTACCCGTGAACAGAAGAGAACCTGGAAACGCATTGTGAATAAAACTTTAAGTCCTACAGAGATGAAAGCTGCGATTTCTGACCTTGGGGAGAAGAGAAAACTTGAAACAGAGAGCAAGGAATATCATTCTAATGCAGCAGAGAAAAAGAAGAAAAGTGAGGTATGTTCAACTACTTTAGCGGCGGAGGTTGTTCAGCAACCCCGCCGAGCACAATGAGTCTTTTAAGTTGGAACTGTCGGGGGCTTGGGAACCTCCGAACAGTTAATGCCTTGGCAAAGGTGGTTAATAAAGAAGAGCCCATCATTGTTTTCCTTATGGAGACAAAGTTAAAAAAAGATTGGATCGAAATGATTAAGGATAAATGTAAAATGAAAAACTGTTTTGTAGTCCCTAGTGTTGGGAATAGTGGTGGTCTTATTTTATTGTGGAAAGACGAATTAAGGGTGGATATCCAGACTTTTTCTCAAAATCACATTGATGCTTGGGTGGATGGAGGGGAAATTGGTTGGTGGCATTTTACAGGTTTTTATGGTCATCCAAATACGGCTAAGAGGCATGAATCTTGGGCGAAATTGAAGCATTTGAAATGTTCGTCTTCTTTACCTTGGCTGGTTATTGGTGATTTTAATGAGATTATAGGTCTTTCTGAAAAGGAGGGTGGTAGTATTCGTCCAAGAAAGCAGATGGAGGATTTTGTATCTACTATTAATTATTGTGGATTGTGTGATTTGGGTTTTATTGGGTCTAAGTTCACTTGGCTCTATCAAACAACTAGTGGAGTTCAAATAAGAGAAAGATTGGATAGGGCTTTGGCTACATTAGAATGGATGTCTCTTTTTCCTATGGCCAAGCTTCACCATTTGTCCTCTTCAGTTTCGGATCACTCTCCATTATCCCTTCATTTATCTCAAAGAGGGAAGAAAAGAAGACATAGAAAAATTTTCAGATTTGAATCAATGTGGTTGAAGGATTTGAGATGTGAA
Source organism: Quercus aquifolioides (assembly GCA_019022515.1). NCBI lineage: Eukaryota > Viridiplantae > Streptophyta > Magnoliopsida > Fagales > Fagaceae > Quercus > Quercus aquifolioides. The sequence goes on from CM032331.1 coordinate 629,494, forward strand.
CAGGTTGTTAAGGAAGCATGGAAGCAAGGTCAAATGGTTGGATCGGAGTGGGTTCTTCAAAAGTGTTTAGAACGGTGTAAGGCAGATTTATGTGCTTGGAATGCTACTGAATTTGGTCATGTGGGAAGGAATATTATGGAGCTTCAAAAAAAATTGGAATGGCTAGAAGTGCAACCTGTGTCCAAGGAAATAATGGAAGCATTAAGGCATACTCGAATTGAGTTGAACTATTGGTTGGATAGAGAGGATGACATGTGGAGACAAAGATCAAGGATTAATTGGTTTCAAAATGGAGATAGAAATACAAGTTTTTTTCATGCTAAGGCCTCGGCTAGACATAGGAAGAATTTCATGAATGGGTTGTTAGATGAAGATGGGGTTTGGCAAGTTGATGAGGATAAAATGGGAGAGATAGCAATTGGATACTTTGGGGATCTCTTTTCTACTAGTAATCCGGTGGAATTTTCTGATTTACTCTTGGCCGTGCAACCTAAAGTGACCCAAGCAATGAATGATTGGCTTGTTCGACCTTTTGTGGAGGGCGAAGTTAAAGGAGCTTTGAAACAAATGTACTCACTAAAGGCACCAGGACCTAATGGGATGCCTCCTCTTTTCTTCCAACATTTTTGGAGTACTAGTAGCACGGTGGTCACCAAGACGGTACTTGATTTTCTAAACTTTGGTATTTCTCCACCAAACTTTAATGACACTCACATTACTCTTGTTCCAAAAATTAAAGAGCCTAAGAAGATAACTGATTATAGGCCTATTAGTTTATGTAATGTTGTGTACAAGATTGCTTCCAAAGCTATTGCTAATAGGCTGAAACGAATCTTACCCTCTATTATTAGTGATACACAAAGTGCTTTTGTCCATGGAAGGTTGATTACTGATAATATTTTGGTAGCTTTTGAAACAATGCACCATATTAGTCAGAAAAAAGGGGGTAAGGTAGGGGAAATGGCTCTTAAATTAGATATGAGTAAAGCTTATGATAGGGTTGAGTGAGTGTGGTTAGAAAAGGTTATGGAGAAATTGGGCTTTGCTGATAGGATGAGAGCTTTGATCATGAGATGTGTTTCTTCGGTAACTTATTCAATTAAAATTAATGGTATACCGAGGGGGTATATTATTCCATCTAGGGGGATCCGTCAAGGAGACCCTTTATCACCTTATCTCTTCCTTTTGTGTGCAGAAGGTTTATCAGCTTTGATTCAATCAGCTGTGGATAGGGGTCAAATGGAGGGTGTGAAAATTTGTAGAGGTGGCCCTAGATTGTCTCATTTGTTTTTTGCAGATGATAGTCTGATTTTTTGCAAGGCGACGTTAAAGGAGTGTGATGAATTACAAAGATTGCTTGTTGTGTATGAGAAAGCTTCCGGTCAACAACTAAACCGTGCAAAAACATCATTGTTCTTTAGTAGTAACACTTCAAGAGATGTTCAAGAGGAGATAAAGAATCGGTTTGGTGCCCAAATAATTAAGCAACATGAGAAGTATATTGGTTTGCCTTCATTGGTGGGGAAAAATAAAAGAACTACCTTCAATGCTATTAAGGAGAAATTGGGGAAAGTTTTGGCGGGTTGGAAAGAGAAATTACTTTCAAAGGCAGGCAAAGAAGTTCTAATCAAAGCAGTGGCTCAAGCAATTCCGACCTATACTATGAGTTGTTTCAAACTTCCAGACTTGCTTTGTGATGAACTAATGGGAATGATTCGAAATTTTTGGTGGGGACAACGAAAGGAGGAAAGGAAAATTGCATGGCTTAGTTGGGAGAAAATGTGTGAGCCTAAGTGTATTGGAGGAATGGGTTTCAAAAATTTAAAGTTATTCAACAAGGCTTTGCTTGCAAAACAGGGTTGGCATCTTCAAATGGGTGGTGATTCTCTTGTGTACAAGGTCCTTAAGGCTAAATATTTCCCAACAACTGATTTTATTCATGCTACCATTGGACATAATCCTTCTTATACATGGAGGAGTCTAATCTCTGCCCAAAGCTTAATCATTGAAGGTATGCGATGGAGGGTTGGCAATGGAGAAAATATTAAGGTATGGCAAGATAGGTGGCTGCCACAGGGTTCAACTTATAGTGTAATTTCTCCAAGGATGTTTTTGAGTGGTGATACAATGGTTGCTGATTTAATTGATTCAAGCACTGCCAGGTGGAAGAATGAGGTAATTGATAGTCTTTTTATTGATTATGAAGCTGATTTAATTAAAAGTATATCTTTGAGTGCTGCATTACCGCCGGACAAACTGGTTTGGGCTGAAACTAACAATGGAAAATTTACGGTTGGGAGTGCGTATAAATTAGCGGTTACTTTGTTCAAATCAAGGAACCATGGAACTACTTCTGATGGTAGTTTGTTAAGGAAATTTTGGAAGAAAATTTGGTCATTGCCTATCCCTCATAAGGTTCGTCATTTTTGTTGGCGTGCTTGTCGCGATATTTTACCAACCAAGGCCAAATTGAAGAGACGTAATGTTATAGCTGAAGATGTGTGTGTGTGCTGTCAGGATGAGGCAGAAACGAATGGCCACATTTTCTGGAGTTGTCCGAGAGCACAGGAGGCCTGGGCTGCTTCAAAGATACATCTGCTGCCTTTGGATTCTAATATTAACTCTTTGCAGGACCTCTTATGGCTTGAAATGATGACTAAAGTTGCTGGGGATGAGAAGTGTTCACAAGTGGTTATGATAGCTTGGGCATTATGGTGTAATAGGAATGAGGTTTATCATGGAGGTGAAGCCAAAAAGGGCATGGAGATAGTTCGGTGGGCAGCTGGCTACCTTCAGGAATATTGGTCTGCAATTGAAGTGCATGCAAAGGTTGATTCTGATATGGTGCACCAGCCTGTGGACAAAGAAGTAGTTGTTGGTTCAGCCTTTTTGCAGCAGCCCGTTGACAGAGGTGTGATTTCTAATATGTTGCAGCAGCCCGTGGAAAGAGTAGCCGTTGCTGGTTTGGATTTAATGCAGCAGCCAGTTCTGACAGATGTTGGTCCTAATATGTTGCAGCAGCCCGTGGAAAGAGTAGCAGTTGCTATGCCTTCGGCCTGGATTCCTCCTCCATTGGGTTTATGTAAAATCAATGTAGATGGGGCTCTTTCTCACACAAAGAAGTTGGCTGGAATTGGGGTAGTAATTAGAGATCACAGAGGCCGAATATTGGCTGCATTATGCAGAAAAATTAGAGCTCAATTGGGGGCTCTTGAAGTTGAAGCAAAAGCCTATGAAGCTGGCGTGTTATTGGCAAGACATTTGGGGCTGATGGATGGGGTGTTGGAAGGGGATTCTTTGATTATTTCCAATGCTCTTAAGCGAGTTACAGAACCTCCTACCTCGGTTGCTGTTGTTGTGGAAGGAATTCATGTTTTAGGATCAACTCTTGGCGTTGTCCATTATTCTCATGTGAGAAGAAATGGCAATCAACCAGCCCACATTTTAGCAAGACAAGCTTTAAGCCTTGTTAATGATGTAATTTGGATTGAAGAGACTCCTTGCTGTATTCAGCAAGCTCTTATCCAAGATGTATGTGGATATTGATGTTCTAATAATATATTTATGTGTGTTCTATCAAAAAAAAAAAAAGAAGAAACACAGTAAATTATAAATAAAATAATTCATATGTTTGGCAGAACTTGCTCTTATTATTGGTGACACAAAGGCATCTGTAATTTTTCCAACTAATGGCAAATCAATGAGTAGCAATTACTTTGTTATATCCATGTCAACAACTAAAAGATTCACAGCAAAGGACATTCCACACTGTTCAGGCAAGGCTATAATCACACCCAAAGCACAAAATGACTTTCATGTCAAAGAGTGTGAAACCACAATTCAGTAATTAACTGCAGTCAACATAACTCTACAATACATTGTAGATATGCACATTGGCTACAGATACTGTGACTCTACAAATATATATAAACTGAATTTGGTTTCGTAAATCACCATGTATGAAGTAAATTATGTATCAATATCCCAATGGTAAGAGAAAGCAAACCTGAAGTGCATTGGCAACAGTTGTCATCGACTTAATTATTTTCCCAGATGCAAAATTTCTGCCAACTTCCTGAGTTAGTCTTTGAAATCTTTGCAATCTGGTGGCCACCTTCAAATAATAAAAACCAAATATAGATATATTAGAACCATCAACACCTTCAGTATTTTCAGAAATTTTAAGTTAAATTTTTCCTGCACTAGTATAACTGGGGATCACATAATTTCATGGTTTCCCCAGTAAAACTGACCCCTTAACCCAAACATGAAATGAAAAATCAGCAAGACCTTGACCCACCCAATTTCTCATTCTTATGCAACTAAACTCCATTTTCCACAATAAATCCACCCTCATAAACAAAGAAATTATGACCCCAGCCCAAATCAACCAAATCTACTGTCAAGTTTTAGACAGGTCTAAGCAAAAGAACTAATCCATGAACTCTTACAGTATCAAAATGTGAAGGTTACAAGAAATGCTGAGGAAAAGAATGAGTATGTGGACATAAAAGTAGGCTCTAACAGTGATTAATCCAATATTCCAAATTTCTCAATGTCCCAAAAAATTTCAGTTTTGAAAAATTCAATTTTGAAAAATTTGCAGAAAGAAAATATGCTAGCAAACAGAAATTCAATAGCAGCAAGACAATAGGTAACAATCAGAAAATAGTTAATTAGACTAAGCTTTTAGCAACAATTTAATTCTTTTGGTAATTTGCAAAAAATAAAAAATAAAAAATAATAGGAGCAAGCCTACTGGTAGCCATCACAAAAAAATTAACTATACTCTGCTTTTAGTAGCTTTATCAAATGATTGCATATTCATAAATTTGAAAGGAAATTTTGAATTTTTTAAATGTGACCAGAGTGGTTGGTGATATTAATTTCTACTATTTATTTCAAGAATCATTAACCCAAATTGTAGCATTTATATATTTTCTCAGTGTCCAATTAAGTATCCACACCAGGAACACTCACACCCATTTATGCAGCTCTTCCATTGGCTTCAGAATGGATCAAAAATCCATAAATTAATTTTTCCCCCCGCAGGACACAGATATGCTGTCCCTGTTGCCAGCACATTGAGGCAACATATTTAACTGATTATATAAACTACTAGTTCTTTGAAAAATGAGAAATTCATGTGTTGTTTGTTTTGTTAGATTTTTAACATCCCGTGCTCCTAGCATTAGTTAGTTATATCCATGTCAGAAATTAAGAGAGTCCAAGTTAAGGACATTTCACACTGTTCAGGCTAAGCTATAATAATACCAGACGCACAGAATGACTTTCATGTCAAAGAGTGTCACACCATAATCAGTGATCTGAGTCATCTGACTACTCAATCTAACTCTATACGATTTGGTGACATATGAACACATATATGGAGTCGACATGCACACCTTTACATAGACTAACAATTTTGTTTATGTAGATATGCTCATTAGGTACAGAACACATTTACTTTGCAAATATATATAAATGGAATTGGGTCTTGCAAAGCACCAATTATGAAGTAAATGATACATACGCATCTGAAAAATAGAAAGCGGACCTGAGGTACCTTGGCATCAGTTGTCATCAAGGTGGTTAATTTCCCAGATGCAATCTTCTTGTGAGCTTCACGAGTTAGCCAAAAAAATTTAAATGTGTTAGCACCCTTCCAAAACTAAAAAAAGATATATAAATATATTAGAACCATCAACACCTTCAGTGCTGTTAGAAACACTATAAGAAAGTGAATTAAACTTTGCTTGCACTAGTAGAACTGAGGATCACATAACTTCATGGATCAGTTAAATTGACCTCCCAACCCCATCATGAAAGCAAAAATTAGCAAGACTTTCACCAACCCAATATCTCATTATTATGCGACTCAACTCCACTTTCCCACAATAAATTCACCCACATAAACATAAGAATTATGACCTAAAACAACAAAATCTATTTCAACTTCTACAAAGCCCAAAAAACAAGAACTGTTCCATGTATTATTAGAATTTCAGCTCAAAGAATTGAAAAAGAATATTTGACACCAATAAGTGAAGGTTACAAGAAATGTTGAGACAAAGAATAAGCACGATGCTTGAGAGAAAGAATTGAGTACGTTTTCATGAATGGACAAAATGCAAGCTCTTATGGCAACTAATTCAATATTGAAAATTTTCAAATGCCGAGAAAATTTCAATTTTAAAAATTCAAACATAATAATTTGGTTAGAAGAATGCCTTTCTTTTCTCTTTCCCATTGTACAACATGTTTCTATATAAATAATGAAGTATACTATCATTTCTGCTCCAAAAAAAAAAAAAAAAAAAAAAAAATTGAATAGGAGTCAAAGTTTTGAGATAAATATTTTCTGAAATAATTGCAGATAATAAGATAAACTGAAAGATTCATGGAAAAAAAAGATATTAATCTAAAACGTAGCATTCATAAATGTTAAGATATTACTATCAATTGAAAATATTCATTTATGAGGTCAGTGCAGTATCTAACATTGAATGGTTTGATAATCTGAAGTATGGAGTTTATGGAAGCATCTGTCAAAGCGCGAAATTTATGAATAACCCAAAAGGATTTGGGGAGAGTGAAGAGAGAAAGGAAGCAATTGGGGGCAATTAGGAAATGGAATATATTCCTAGTCCTGGGTTGATTTAAATAAAACAAGATTATCAGAGAAGAGAAGAGGATATAAGATATGAGTAAACTTACTAATCATCTGTAACATCTTCAGAGTCCTCCCTTTAATATATTCCCCATTATTATGATATATGGAATACGGGCAATCTTCGACCACTCTGGGCCACTGCGCTCTGCACATCTTTCCTCTAATTTGGGGCAATTAATAATCTCCAATGTTTCTAATTTAGTGAGCCGCCCCATTGCTTGCTCAGTGGCCAAATACATCAGGTTCTTGCAATCCACAATATACAGCTTTTGAAGAGAAGAAAGGTTGCCCAACCAATCAGACAAAGCTTCCATTCCATCAAATTCATATATTTCAAGATATTTAAGGCCAGTGAAGTGTTGAATTTCATCTGGGAGATGATTGAGTTTAGGCCACCCATACAATTCTACTTTTTTGAGGGAAATATGCGAGTATTGGATGGAAGTGGAAGCCAAACTTGGGAAAGTATTTAACTCCTCACAAAATCCACCGATCTCCAAAGACTTCAATTGTGTCAGGCAATCGAACCCGTCCAGGCAAAGCTGCACTATTCCACATCTCAAAATTTTTAATCCGGCAAGAGAATGCGATGCTCGTAGATCTACAACAAATACCGTTAGATTAGGACATTCCCAAATTTCTAATTGCCTAAGGGAAGGCAATTCTTGTAGACTTGGAATTGATATCAGATTGGGACACTTCCAAATTCTTAATTGGATAAGAGAATGCAATTCTTCTCCTAAATTTGGAATTGATCTCAAATTGAAGCAATTATCAATCTCCAAATATTGAAGAGACCTACAGGATTGTAGACCAGAAGGTAGTTCTTTAATACCACACCATTTTGTCTCCAAATGTTGAAGAAGTGACAGAACACCTGGCAAAGATCTCAGGTCACGACAATTCTGTACTACCAACTCCTGAAGGGAAACACAAGTGTGTGGCAAAGAAGTCAATTTTCTACGAGAACATATAGTCAACTCCACCAGGCAAGAAAATACCTCAACTGCGGTTGTCAACTCCTTTGCATCCTTCCACTCTTCTAGTCTATCCATCCACTCCATTTTGAGTCTTCTCAATGCCAGAAACAATGTGTTTATATGATTTCCATCACTATAAAACTCAATTCCTACACACCTTATATTATTCATTCCTTCTATTTGAAGAACCCTAAGACAGGGTAAATGCCCAAGAGTCGGAACTTCTTCACATCTATTGCACCATTTCAAACTGATCTCAATCAGATTGTTATATATCGACAAACCAACCCCAGCATCAAGACTTGTCAACATCCATGATGGGAATTTCTCTCCTTTAAAGAATTTGATTGTTAAGCTTTTCAAATTTCGGTGAGGCTTGAGACCTTCCAACACCTCTTCATCATTATCATAGTCGTCCTTGCTCTACCAAAACGAGCACCCTACATTTCTTCTCACGTAAGGTGAGTTTCCTTCTCTTAGTGGGAGTCTCTTTCTCATACTATTGGTGAGTCCTTCTCTTAGTCGGAGTCTCCTTCTCATATTATTGGTGAGACGTGTAGTGTATTGGTCTTATTCTAGTAGATTGTTTTAAGTGGTGTCTTCTTTATCACGTAGTTTTTTCCAGTACTGAGTTTCAATTATGGATGCGGTTTTTGTTCAAAAACTACAAAATATAAAGTTGACGGAAGATGAAGGAATGGTTATCAATGCTGGCGCAGTGCATAGGGGTTTTTAAGAAAATAACTACAAAACCCAAACAATATTATTAGTTAGGCAACGTTTCAAACATATTGCATTTCTAACAATTTGACTTCAGAGGAGTCGATTTTACTGTTCATATCGCCTATTCCTCGGGCCACATAGCTCAATAAATCGAGTCCTTTGCACTTATTTTTTATACATAGAAATCGACTTGGGTGGAGTCGTTTTCAATACAAAGAAAACGACTCCATTGAAGTCGATTTGCCCAAAAACGAAGAACGAAGAACAAACGCAGAAGAACGAACCCAAAAGTGGAGTCATTTTCTTTGTATTGAAAACGACTCCAGTGGAGTTGATTTGCCCAAAAACGAAGAACGAAGAAAAAACGCAGAAGAACGAACCCAGAAGAACGAAGAACGAAGAACAAAGAAGAACGAAGGACGACAGAAGAACGAAGAACAAAGCACGAACGCAGCAAACGAACCCAGCAACACACACCCAGCAAATGACGAACGCAGGCGCCGACGAACCCAGGCGCCGATTTCACCAAACCCCAAACACCGACGGCGAAGCACAAAGAACAAAGAACGAACCCAGCAAACGAAGAACAAACTCCAGGCGCCGATCCGATCTGATCCGATTTTTTCGTGTAGCCTTTTCTTCGTTTGCTGGGTTGCGCCTGGGTTTGCTCGTCGGTGTTGGGGTTCGTCGGGGTTTGGTCAGAATCGGCGCCTGGGTTCGTTGGCACCTGCGTTCGTCGTTTGCTGGGTGTGGTACCTCTGAAAAATCAGCAACACATGGTGCCGCAAATGTTTGTGTGGAGCATTTGATTTCTATACAAAGAAATCGACTCCACTGGAGTCGTTTTCTTTGTATAGAAACCGACTTCAGTGGAGTCGGTTTCTATGTATAGAAAACGACTTCAGTGGAGTCGGTTTCTATGTATAGAAAACGACTCCAATGGAGTCGATTTCTACACAAACATATTAACTTCACTGAAGTCGATTTATTGAGCTACATGGCGCGAAGAATAGGCAATATGAACAGTAAAATCGACTCCTCTGAAGTCGAATTGTTAGAAATGCAATATGTTTGAAACGTTGCCTAACTAATAATATTGTTTGGGTTTTGTAGTTGTTTTCTAAAAAATCCCCAGTGCATAGGGATAAGATTTTGGAGGAATGCTCGCTTAGTCTGTTGGGGAAATTTCTCACAAATAGGTCTTTTAACCAACGTGCTGCCAAAACTTTATTGCGATCTGTGTGGAAAATGGGTTTTGATGTTTGTATAATTGATGTTGGTGATGGTTTCTTTTAGTTTAAGTTTTCCATGGAGAGTCAATTGAAGAGGGTGCTAGCAAATGGTCCCTGGAGTTTTGAGGATCATCCATTGGTTTTATGTTGATGGGAGCAAGGTATGACCGTTGCTTCAGTCCGTTTCACTTCAATTCCAATGTGGGTTCAGATCTAGGGACTTCCTTTTGACTTGCTGTCTGAGGATGTAGGAAGAGACATTGGTAACGGATTAGGTAAGGTTGTGGATGTTGACATGAAAGCTTTTTCAACAGATCAAGCCCGTTTTCTACGTGTTAGGGTTGAACTACCATTGGAGAAACCGCTACGTAGAGGCAGTGTAGTTGCAAGTCCTGAAGGAGATAAGGTTTGTATCGGTTTTAAATACGAAAGATTGGTGGGACTTTGTTTCAACTGTGGTCGGTTTGGTCATGAAGCCAGATATTGCTCTTTTCATGTTGACTGTCAACAAGAATTCCCTTATGGCGAATGGTTGAAGGCTGGTTTTCGCAAAACTAATAATTCCATTAACAATGGTGGCCGGTTTGAACCAAGAGAGATCAGTACTCAAGTGGGGCCATCTCGACGTGGATTATCTATGCCGTCTACTAGGGAGAATATTCACTCGGAGTTTGATGTTGTGGGAGTTGTTAGTGGGAAAAATCATTGCAAAGTGGTCAATATAGGTTCTTTAGAAGGGTTGTCGAAGGGTGGTTTTGTGGCTGAGACGGTTGTGGATGTTGGGACTGCTGTAACAGTTTCTGGGAAACCGCCTCCTGATTTTGAGGCAATAATATCTGGGCTTGATCAGGCTATCCAATCAGAGCCCATTAATTTGAGTTCAAAGCCTATCGGTAAGGAGCAGTTGATGGACATTAGTGAGTTTAACTCGGGTTTGGTTGATGTTGTAGTATTGGATGAAGATGCATGTCGCAAATGTGAGGCATCTGGCAAACAAATAATGCCCAGTGCTGTTTCGGGCTTACATGGGGATAGTGAAATTGGCACTAATTTGCATAGAAGCAGGCCCATGAGAAAGGGCTTTAAAATTAAAAATGAGTCTCCTATGTCTTAAGGCCCATCTGCAAGTTCTCCTGAAGGTGTAAGTGTTACAACACCCATTTCCATAGTTGAACCTTTGAATAGGCCGAATCAAGGGACTTGGAAGAGGGTCCATGCAAAGTCACGGCCTAGACTTCAATTGCCTTTTAATAGTGTTCTGGGAGAAAAGAGGAGTGGTAAGGAACATTCATGTGAAGCAGAGAAGCCAGATTTGATAAAAAAGAAAACAAAGATTAGTAAAAATAAACTTTCCTATGTTCTTTCTAGGGAGGATGAGATTACATCGACCGCCGGCCATTATGAATCTTTTGAGTTGGAACTGCCAAGGGCTTGGGAACTTTCAGACAGTTCGTGCCTTAATCAAGGTAATCAATAAACAAGATCCCAATATTGTCTTTTTAATGGAGACAAAATCTGGATTGGATTGGATGTTAAAGGTTCGTGATTGGTGTAAATATAAAAATGGTTTTATTGTGCCTAATAGGGGTAGTAGTGGTGGTTTAGCTTTATTTTGGAAACAAGAGATTAGGCTTGATATTCAGACTTATTCTCATTCACATATTGATGCATGGGTTGATGGAGGGGATGGTATTGGTTGGTGGCATCTCACAGGTTCTTATGGTGAACCTAACACTTCCAAGAGATGGGAATCATGGCAAAAACTCAAATATCTACATGGTACTTCCTCATTGTCGTGGCTAACAATTGGGGATTTTAATGAGATTACTTGCATGTCTGAGAAGGTGGGGGGAAGTAATAGAACAAGACAGCAAATGAAATACTTTGTTGATACCATTAATTGTTGTTGCCTTAAGGAAGTTCCGTTCATGGGACCATTGTATACTTGGTTATATTTAAAAGAGGATGGTTCTCAAATTAGAGAAAGGTTGGATAGAGCTTTGGCTACGGTGGAGTGGTTTCATTTATTTCCAATGGCAAAGCTTACTCATCTTTCATCATCGGTTTCTGATCATTCTCCTCTTAGTCTTCAGTTGTTTGCTAAACCAAGAAAAAAGAGGATGGGAAGAGTTTTCAGATTTGAATCCATGTGGTTAAAGGATCCAAGATGTGAGGCGATTGTGGATGAAGCTTGGGATGAAGGATTGTATGGAGGGTCGGACGATGTTCTAAATAAATTTTTAGAGAATTGCCGTGCTAGACTTGAGATATGGAATGGAGCTGAATTTGGTAATGTGGGGAGAATAGTAGCTGAATTACAGAAAAAGTTGGAATGGTTAGAGTTGCAACCTTCAAGTCCGGACATGATTAGATCTTTAAGGAATACTAGAATAGAGTTGAATTGTTGGATGGATAAGGAAGATAATATGTGGAGACAAAGATCAAGAATTAGTTGGATGCAATCTGGGGATAGGAATACTAGGTTTTTCCATGAGAAAGCTTCAGCAGAGTACAAAAAGAATCTAATAGAAGGTTTGTTGGATGAGAATGGTAGGTGGTTGGAGGGGGATGAGAATGTGGAAGAATTGATGTTGCAGTACTATGAGAGACTTTTTACTAGCAGTGATCCTACGGAGTTTGAAGAAATTCTTGATGCAGTTCAACATAAAGTCACCCCCATAATGAATCAAGTACTTGTAAGTGAGTTTTCAGAAGTTGAAGTGAAAAAAGCCATTAAGCAAATGTACCCTTTGAAGTCTCCTGGACCAGATGGCATGCCTTCTCTATTTTATCAACACTTTTGGCCTAAGATTGGTGGTGTGGTTACTTCAATAGTTTTGGCTTTCCTCAATTCAGGTATTATTTCTCCAAACTTTAATCATACACATATTGTCCTTATTCCTAAATGTAAAGAGCCAAAAAATGTGGCTGATTATAGACCCATTAGTCTTTGAAATGTGTTTTATAAAATTGCATCAAAAGCCATTACAAATAGGTTGAAAAAAGTGCTTCCTTCTATTATTAGTGATACCTAAAGTGCGTTTGTGCATGGAAGGTTAATCACTGATAATGTTCTTGTAGCATATGAGATGATGCATCATATTAGTCAAAAAAAGAGTGGAAGAGTGGAAGAGTGGGTGATTTGGCTCTAAAGCTGGATATGAGTAAGACTTATGATAGGGTAGAGTGGAGTTGGTTGGAAAAAATAATGCACAAGCTGGGTTTTGATAGTAAATGGTGTGCTTCGATTATGAAGTGTGTCACTACTGTTTCTTACTTTGTGAAGATTAATGGAGTGCCTAAAGGGCACATTGTTCCAAGTAGGGGAATAAGGCAGAGTGATCCACTATCTCATTATCTTTTCTTGTTATGTGCGGAAGGACTTTCTGCCCTTATTAACAAAGAGGTGGAGAATGGAAGGTTGGGGGGTGTCGTGGTTTGCCGTAGGGGTCCTAAAATATCCCATCTTTTCTTTGCCAATGATAGTTTGATATTTTGTAGAGCGTCCTTGGAGGAGTGTGATGCCCTTCAAGGGGTGTTGAGGGTGCTTCAGGACAGCAGTTAAATCGTGCTAAAACTTCCCTATTTTTTAGTAGTAATACTCCTATTGATATTCAAGAAATCATCAAGGAGAGGTTCGGGGCCCAAGTGATTAAGCATCATGAAAAATATCTGGGTTTGCCATCATTGGTGGGAAGGAATAAGAAGAATACTTTTAATTCTATTAAGGACAAGTTAAGGAGAAAACTTGATGGATGGAAAGAGAAGTTATTGTCTAAGGCGGGTAAAGAAGTGTTGATAAAAGCTGTGGCCCAAGCAATTCCGACATATACTATGAGTGTTTTTAAATTGCCTAACTAAAAAAAATGTGAAGATTTGACTAGCATGATCCTCAATTTTTGGTGGGGGCAAAGAAATGATGAAAAGAAAATAGCTTGGATGAGTTGGGAGAAATTATGCACTCCAAAGAGTTGTGGTGGGATGGGATTTAAAAAGCTTAAAGAATTCAATTTAGCTTTATTGGCAAAGCAAGGGTGGAGACTTCAGCAGGGTCAAGATTCATTGGTGTATAAGGTTTTAAGAGCTAAATATTTTCCCACATCTGATTTTTCACACGCTGCATTGGGTAATAATCCTTCTTTTACATGGCGGAGTATTATGGCTGCCCAACCTCTTATCAAGTATGGTTTAAGATGGAGAATTGGTAATGGTGATAGTATTCGGATTTGGGGTGATAAATGGATGCCCATGCCTTCAACTTTTATGATTTTATCTCCAAGATTTTTTATGCCACAAGATATGAAGGTTAGTGAATTGATAGATAAGGAAGAGGCTGCTTGGAAGGCGGGGGTTGTTGATGCATTGTTTTTGCCGCATGAAGCAGAGGCCATTAAAGCCATTCCTATAAGTACTAATTTGCCTGAAGACAAACAGATTTGGGCTTGGAGCTCTAATGGAGTTTTTTCTGTGAAAAATGCTTATTGGGTGGCATGTCAAATGTCTCTTGTTCAGTCCATGGGATCATCATCTGATGGCAGTCAAGACAGAAGCTTTTGGAAGAGAATATGGCAGATCAATGTGCCTCATAAAATAAGGCACTTTGCTTGGAGAGCTTGTAAAAGACATTCTTCCTTTGAAAACTAACTTGGTTAAAAGAAATGTTTTGCAGGTTGATATTTGTGATGAATGCAATGTGGAGGCAGAGGACTCTATTCATTTTTTTTGGAGATGTACCCGGGCTAAAGCTATGTGGTCTTCATCAAAACTGAGTTTCCCTAACTTTCTTAACCAGCTTAGTTCTTTTAAGGAGATAATGTGGTGCTTAATGATCGATGAAAACTGTGCAGCGGAAAGTATTGAATTGATAGTCACTTGTGCTTGGGCATTGTGGAGTAATAGGAATGAGATTCGGCATGGTGGTAAGCGTAAAGATGGAAGGCAGTTTATTCACTGGGCATCGCAATATTTGGTGGAATATCAGTCTACAATGGAGTTGTTACCGGCTGTTGAGAAACCTGTACAGCAAGTTATGAGTTGGAATCCACCTCCTGCACCGTATCTGAAGTTTAATGTGGATGGTGCAATATTTCCTGAGTTGCGGTCTGTGGGAATTGGTGTTATAGTAAGGAAATGGGACGGTAGTTTTGTTGCAGCAATGAGCAAGCTTATTAATGCACCGTTGGGGCCTCTTGAAGCGGAATCTAAGGCTGTCGATGTTGGCCTACAATTTGGAAAAATGCTTGGAGTTTCTGAATTAATAATTGAGGGAGATTCACTAATAGTCTCTAGGGCATTGAGTCACTCTTCCTCTGTTCCAGCCTCAATTGATGCGTTGATGCGATGATTATGGGCATTAGATCCACTATCGTGGAATTTCACAATGTTAATTTTTCCCATGTAAAACGCAATGCAAATATTCCAGCTCATTTGTTAGCAAAGTATGCCAAAGGCATAGTTCATCAGTGTATTTGGATGGAGAATTGTCCTAGTTTCTTAGAATTAGCAATTCTTCATGATGTAAACTCTACTGTTATTTGATTTAATATAAAGTGTGTGTGCTTTCTTATCAAAAAAAAAAAAAAAAAGGAGCACCCCAATGAAATCCCAACTTGAATATTTTGGCATTTTTTGCTAAATTTGCACTTCTAGCTTCTTCCTTACCTCTCACATACTCTAAATTGTAGATATCTAATTCTCCTCTAAGATTGTTTAAGTATCCCAATTCTTTGATCTGATGACCATCTCGATCCACAAAAAAAAAAAATGGCAACGTATGAAGGCAACTCAGCCGCCCCATATTTTCAGGCATTTTAATTTTGTAACCTAAACGCTTAAAATGATCAATATAAATATGTCTCAAGTTAATTAAATCGCTTAGGTCTTTAGGAAGCTTTGTGAGATCACAGCAATCTTCTATTCTTAAAGTTTGCAAATTGTAGAGCTTAGTTATGGATTTTGGCAACTCCATAATTTTAGCATGTGAGATGTGAAGAAGCCTCAAATGTATTAATCATTCAATTGAATCTGGCAACTCACTTATACTAACATCAGATAACTTTAAAACACGTAAGCATTTAAAATTTGATAACATGTTGCCAAAGCCTGCATTTTCTAAAACTAATGTACGCAATTTTGTGAATCCATCTTTAGTAAATGAAATTTTTGGTGTTGTTTGGTCATCAAATCGGACAAATAAACGCCGTACATGGTTTACATTATCCACTAAATCTCCATCTAAAATAAGAGTTTCAGATTTTGAAATTGATAGTGCAAGATCGTGCAAAAAATCATGCATTTTGTAGCTCATAATATTACCATAGGCATCCTCTCTAGCATCATGGAAAAAATAATTTGCCAACAAGATATTATAATACATGTTGCCAATATCCTCCATCAGCATACAACTTCCTTCATATGGTTGAAGGTACCCTTCAACCATCCAATGTTGAATTAGTTCATCCTTTTTCATGTCATAATCTTTAGGAAAAATTGCACAATATGCAAAACATTTTTTTAGGCCATGTGTGGAAAGATGATCAAAGCTTAGCTTTAATATTGAAAAGATATCATTATCAACATCAGCCAACAAATCCCAAATTTTATTGTTTTGAATGGATAACCATTCACTTTCATCACACTTAAAGCACATTGTTCCCCCTAAAACTGTTGCAGCCAATGGAACCCCTCTACATCTTTTAGCAATCTCCCTTCCAATAGCCTCCAAGTCTAAACTTAGTGAAATTCCTTCATTTGCAAATGCCCCTCTTTTGAATATAGACCAACAATCATCTTTTGATAATTTTTCCAAATAATGTGTGGGAAGTGTCCCCATAAGTTTTGCAACATTGTCGCTACCTGTTGTTACAATAATATTATTTCCAATATTTAAGTTGATCCATAACAAGTGGCTCCTTAAAATATCTCATTTCACAAGATCTTCATTCTGCACATCATCAAGTACAAGAAGATATTTTTTTGCCCACAATTTTTCTTTGCATTTATAAATTATTTCATCTATTTCATCATATTTTGAACCACTTAAGTCTTTGTCAAGAGATTTAAGAATCTCTTTTAAAATCCCTTCAACACTGAAATTTTTTCCGACATATACCCATACTAGTATTTCAAAGTGCTTCTTTATTAGTTCATGGTTATACACTAGTTTTGCTAAAGTTGTCTTTCCAAGACCTGCCATACCCACAATAGGAAGAACAAATATAAAATGTTCATTGCTTGAACTAATAAGTAACTTCACTATTTTTATAACATCAAATTCTCTTCCTACAACTTCTGAATCCTTGAGGAATGAGTCTATATTCTTTTCCAAGCTAATCTTGTTGACTGAATTCACCAACTTCATTATAAGATCAAAGCCAACTACATTATTCACAATTTTATCCAACAATATTTTGATGGTCTTAACCTTATCAAGATTGCAATATGAAAAGCTAGACACCTGATCCATCCTTTGGTTTTGAATCTGTACCTTTTTTCGAAAAATCTCATAACTAAACTCATTTAGCACATTATTAGCATCATATGCTACATCTCTAAGCTCCATTAACCAAATCCTCACAAACTCATCACTTGATTGCCTCTTTTGAGCTTCATCTAACAAGAATTTAATCTTGAATAATGTTTCAAGAAGATTCCTCAACTCCACCTTGAAACTCAACTCAAAACCGATATGCTTAGTGGAAAGTGAAAACACATTGGCTATTAGTATGAAAATAGTATGAAAAGAGAAAATAGTATGAAAAGGTTTGCAAAGGGTTGAAAAATATTGGTTTTGTTATAAATAAAGAGTTGGGACTAGATAAATCACCTGTATGACAATTTTTCTCTTCTTAGTTTTTAATTTTAAAGCTGAGGTTGATGCACTTTTAAGTTTTTTGTTGGTCCCTTGAGTTGCTTGAGCTTCCCTTTTTTTTTTTTTTTTTTTTTTTTTTTGAGTTGTTTGAGCTATTTGTTGAACATCTTGAGGCACATCATTACAAGCCACAATGTCATGACCTGGAACTTTAGCCAAGTGTGCTTTAATCCTTGATGCACCTCCAGCAAAATCTCGTTTACAATAAATACATTTGAAACGGCCATTTACTTTCTCAACATAAGTCCAAAATACATCTCTCTCTCTACCCATATTTCTTTTTCCTTGCAATAAATAAGGATACGTTTGGTACACTGAATGGAGATTACGACATAAATTGTAATCTTTATTACTAGTAATAAAGTGTATTGTAATGTAATAACTAAACATATTTATTAGTTTGGCTGTGATTTATAACATTAGAATAAAACTTAACATTTATTTTAAGAAATATCTTACTCATACAATTATATCTCCTTAAAAGTTGTTATTTTTAAATTTAAGAGAGATATGTGTTATTTTTTATGATCTTTTATTTTTATAATTGTTAGATGTATATGGAAAGTTTGTTTACTTGGAAATATATTAAGTTTTAAAATTATTGCACTTACTAAGGAATAGCTAATACAACATTTTAAAGATGAATAGTTATTTCTCATTTTAAAGAATAGCTATTCATAAGGAATGACTATTCCTTGTAATAAAAACATAACCAAACTAAAGAATAACTAAATCATATGAATAACTATTACATTACAGCACATATTACAGTCTACTAAACATGCCCTAATAATTCACTATCAAAATCAGATAAAATTCCAATAAAAAAAATCAGATAAAATTAATAATATATTATAGTAATCCTATTTGCAAACTCTTTGTATCAGTATCAGTTCTCAACAATTGTTACTATCCATTCCTTCATGTTGTAATGACTACTAAACATGTACAATCACCAATCAATAAATATAGGTGCCTCTTTCGGTCGTATCACATGCAACAGAATTGGACCTAATATATCAATGAGTTTAAATTCAAACCATTCATGGTGTAATTAATTACTTAAATCCCCAGATCAACATTTTTTTTAATGGGCCTTTGATGAGCTTATACAATTTAATTAAAATAATTATATTATATTATGAAACACAAATTTATCAAATTTAAGTATTAAATATACTAAGGGGCTGTTTGGTATTAATGTTTAAACAACAGTTTTCAATGTTTAAACAACAATAACACAATATACCCATCAGGTTCATGTCGAAGGAGGTAGCTGGAGGTATTTGTGATACGGTTGGAGATGTGTGCCGATCTATTGGAGGTGTGGAAGAAGATGGTGGGATGTTCATGCGAGTTAAGGTTAACCTGGATATAACCTTACCATTATGCCGTGGACGCTTGGTGTCTTTTGAGAATGGTCGAAAGACTTGGGTGAGTTTTAAGTACGAACGACTCCCAAACATTTGTTATTGGTGTGGGAGATTAGACCACAGTGACAAAGATTGCTCCTTATGGATTAACAGCAAAGGTACATTATCCCCGGATGAAAGACAATATAGTCAGAGCTTACGCGCTCCTCCGTATAGGTCCTCCAATAAGCCTATTGTTTTTGTCCCTGGTTCTATGAAACCTTTGCCAGTCCATCCCCAGGGGGAGAGTTGGAGGAGGAGGATCGCCTGAATGTGGTGGTGGAGAATCCCTTAACTTCTTCGTCGGAGGTGAGGAGTCCAGGAATGGAAATGGATACAAATGAGGTGGTAATCAATGCTAATGTTGACTTTCCCAAATCAGTTAAGCCTTCAAAATCCGAAACTCCTGCTGATAAAATTTCAATTCCAAATTTGTTTCCTTCCCCAGATAGTCATTCTCAGAATTGTATTAATGCCGAATCCACTCTAAATGTGGAACCCGCGTATGGAGGAGATAATCGAGAAGAATCTGGTTTAGAGAAAAATCCTGAGATGTATCCTAAAAACATGGGTCCTTTCGCAGCTGGCGATCCTTTCCTTTCAAAACTCCAGGAAATTGACCGTGATATTAGGAAATTTGACAATGGTTTGGGCGGGAATCTTGGATCATATAATACAGTGGAAAGTGATGTGGGTAGGGAAGGGAATCCTCGGGCCCAAGTGGATGTACAAGATGGGCCCGCCCCAAGCACTATGTTGTTCACTAGCACTTCCCAAAAGAAAGGTGCTAAAAGAATCCCTCTGCAGGATGTGTCAAATTCTCTTGGCCCATCCACTTCTGTGAAGCCCAAACTCTACGAGAGGTCCAAGAGTAGCAAAAAGCCCAAGCCACCAAAGTCTATGCTTTTGAATCCTGATCAAATAAGAGAACGTCCTCTAGTGGAATTAGCATATGCTCAACCACAGAAGAAAAGAAGCGTGATACGAGATGATGTCGCGTACCCAGAAAATATCTCGGTGGTGGCTGCCCTTCAGCCCCGCCGCTCACCATGAATTGTCTCAACTGGAACTGCCGGGGGCTTGGGAACCACCAGCGAGTTCGAGAGTTATCTGCTTTGGTGAAAGCAAAAGGTTCCAATTTGGTTTTTTTGATGGAAACCAAGAAAAAGAAGTCTTATTTGGAGAGGCTTCGGTGCAAGCTGAAGTTTGAGAATATGTTTATTGTTCCTCGGCGACATTTGAGTGGGGGTTTAGCTTTACTTTGGAAGGATGAACTGGATTTACATATTTGGACTTTCTCTCCTCACCACATCAATGCGGTTGTAAACCCAAGAGTTGATGACGCCTGGCGCTTTACGGGGTTCTACGGAGCTCCTGAAGTTGCCAACCGGGAAGACTCTTGGGCTGTGTTGAGGCATTTGGCATCCCAGTTCGACATGCCATGGATCTGCCTCGGTGATTTTAATGAAATTACACGCTTGGGAGAGAAATCAGGTGGTCCGATCCGATCCAAGAGACAGATGCAACAGTTCAGAGATTGTTTGGATTTCTGTGGTCTAAAGGATCTTGGATTTTCAGGGTTGCCGTACACTTGGTGTAATAGGCGATATGAGGGACAGGTGGTTTGGGTTAGGCTTGATCGGGCTGTAGCTTCTGCCGAATGGATGCTGCGTTTTCCTTCAGTCCGAGTTCATCACTTGTCAGGCTATTCTTTTAACCATAAGCCGATTTGGGTCAGTTCTGATGATGTCAATAGCAGATTTTATAGATCCCAACATCCCTTCCGTTTCGAATCAATGTGGCTCCAGGATGAACGTTGCGAGGGAGTGGTCCACTCTGCTTGGGACATGGATTCTGAAGGTGACCCGATGTGCAAGGTCCAATCGAAGGTTGTTAATTGCCCATACCAACTTATGTCGTGGGATAAGGAAATTTTTGGGAATGTACGTAGGTCTCTGGCAAAGAAGAGGAAGTTATTGGCTGAGGCAGAGGCAGCTTCTATGTCCGGGAGTGGTCATGAAAGGGTGAAGGTGTTGACTGATGCAATCCATAAGCTGATGGATTTGGAGGAATGTTTGTGGAGTCAGCGATCTAAAACTGAATGGCTTAGGTATGGTGACCGAAACACTAAATACTTTCATTGTAGGGCCAGTGAGTGAAATAAACGAAACTTCATTGGAGGATTGGAGAATGAAGTAGGTGAATGGGTTGAGGAAGAGAATCAAATTGGGGAGCTACTGATAAGGTTCTACTCTAATCTCTTTACTTCATCCAATCCTACCAACTTGGATGCAGTTCTAAATGGGGTTGAGCCGAGGGTCTCTAGTTCCATGAATGATGATTTACTTCGACCTTTTGAGGTTAGTGAAGTGCAGAGTGCTCTCAAACAAATGGAGTCGACCATTGCCCCTGGTCCGGATGGCTTTCCTCCCCTGTTCTTCAAGCAGTTCTGGAGTAAGGTTGGGCATGATGTTTCGGAAGCTGTCCTATCAGTGCTGAACTCAGGTACCATTCCTAGTTCTCTTAACCATACTTTTCTAGTTCTCATCCCAAAAGTTCATAGTCCGAGAAGGGTCACTGACTTTAGACCAATAAGTTTAAGTAACGTTCTGTATAAACTTGTTGCAAAAGTCTTAGCGAATTGTCTAAAGCCCCTACTCCCTCAACTGATTTCAGATAAACAGAGTGCATTTATGTCTGAGAGGCTAATTACAGATAACATTTTGATTGCTCATGAGACACTCCATTACTTGAAGTCGAAAAGGACTGGTAAGATGGGGTATATGACATTGAAGTTGGACATGAGTAAAGCGTATGATCGAGTCGAGTGGGTGTTTCTTGAGAAGATTATGTTGAGAATGGGGTTCAGCCAAAGATGGGTCCCTCTTATATTAGGATGTATACATTCTGTTACTTACTCTATTTTGTTGAATGGCCAGCCCCATGGCCTCATTACACCTGAGAGAGGGCTTCGCCAAGGTGATCCGCTATCACCATACCTTTTCTTATTGGTTACAGAAGGTTTGCACGCTTTGTTTGCTAAAGCTGAAATGGATGGGGCTTTACGGGGAGTCTCAATCTGTGCTGCTGGCCCTAAGATTTCACACCTACTGTTTGCGGATGACAGTTTGGTATTTTGTAGGGCGACCATATCTGAATGTGTACAGATCCAGGCCCTACTCAATTTGTATGAGCAAGCATCTGGCCAAAGTATTAATAGGGGCAAAACAAACATCTTCTTCAGCACCAACACTCCTCATAGGACTCGGGCAGCCATCTCAAACTTCCTAAGGGTCCCGGTTATCCAGAGATATGAACAATATTTGGGCTTACCGTCTCTAGTTGGCCGGGGAAAAAAGAAGTCTTTTAGCTTAATAAAAGAGAGAATCTGGAAGAAGCTGAAAGGTTGGAAGGAAAAGTTGTTGTCACAAGTAGGGAGGGAGATTCTCATTAAGGCAGTTATTCAGGCGATTCCCACGTACACTATGTCATGCTTCAAGCTCCCAAAAGGCCTTATAAACGAAATTGAATCATTGATTCAGAAATTTTGGTGGGGGTATAGAGGAGAGCAAAGGAAAATCCACTGGGTGAGTTGGGATAAACTGTGTCTCCCAAAGAACGAAGGAGGAATGGGCTTTAGAGAGTTGAGTAAGTTTAACGATTCTCTCCTGGCGAAGCAGATCTGGAGACTAGCAACTTGTGAGAATACCTTGCTGTATAAGGTATTTAAAGCAAAAAAATTTCCCAACTGTTCTGTCATGGACTGTGATAGTTTCAACAAAGGTTCTTATGCCTGGAAAAGTATGATCCAAGCAAGGCATGTGATTGATTTGGGGTCGTGTTGGAGAATTGGAGATGGTAAATCAGTCTGTATTAGGGAAGACAAGTGGCTGCCAAAAATACCAGCTGCTAGAATAATCTCACCTGCTGGTTCTCTGCCACAAAGTTGTAAAGTGAGTGAGCTTATTGATGAGGAGGTGCATCTTTGGAGGTCTGATCTAATTAGGCGTGAGTTTCTGCCATTTGAAGCGTCTATGATTCTTAGCATACCCTAAGCTGCCAGGAAACAACAGACAAACAGATCTGGCTTCCAACCAACAATGGTACTTACTCTACTAGGAGTGCTTATAAGATGTTAGCTGGCGTAGGCAGAAGTACAAGGCCAAATTGCCCAAGCTCTGAAAAGACTCATAATCTGTGGAATGGCATCTAGGGTCTACAGGTTCCTCAAAAAGTAAAGCACTTGTTGTGGAGAGCATCTCACAACTCACTTCCAACCCTTTGCAATCTAACAAGAAGGAATGTGGTGCAAGTGTCCGTCTGTCCAAGGTGTAAATCAGATAATGAAGACACGTTACACACCCTTTGGTACTGTCCCTCCCTTTTTGAAGTCTGGTCTGAGGATGCAGTGATTACAAAAGCACTCAGGTATAAGTTTCAGGAGTTCTTGGATTTGTTGGGAATGGTTTTCTTGATGAGAGACAGGATTGACTTGAACTTACTAGCTACTTGTTTCTGGCTGATATGGACAAAGAGGAATTCTGACAGGGTCGGAGAGTCCCATGTTGAACTCAGCAGGATTCGAACTACAGCCAAGTTGCTGCTCCATGACTTCTGCATAGCGCAGCAGCCCAAGAATCCGAGACAAGTGGTTGAATCTTGTGTTGTTAGGTGGATCCCTCCCATCTCTCCTTCTCGAAAAATAAATTTTGATGGTGCTTGCTTCAAGGAGATGGGAACAGCAGGGATGGGTGTGGTAGTTAGGGACTGTTCAGGGAGCGTGCTTGGTGCCTTATCCCAAAGAATTCAGCTCCCGTCTTCAGCGGCAATTGTTGAGCTCTTGGCCTGCCGTAGGGCAATGTTGTTTGCAAGAGAAATGAGGATCACGCACTGCACGTTTGAGGGCGATGTTGAGGTTGTTCTTAAAGAAATTTGGAATAAAGACTTGTCGCATCCAGAATATGGTCATGTCATTAATGATGTCCTATCACTAGCTACAGTTTTCCAGTTTTGTAGTTTTTCATTTGTAAAACGCATAGGCAATGTAGTTGCCCACTGTTTAGCCAGAAATGCTAAGGGTCCGTTTGGATACAGCTGAAAACTGAAACTGAAAACTGAAAAATACTGTAGCTAAATAATTTTTAAATGTGTGAATAGTATCGTGGGACCCATTTTTAATGAAAAAGGTGCTGAAAAGTGAAAATTGTGGGTCCGTGAACAGTAAAATTTGGGTTGAAATGTCAAACTTTGCGGCTACTGTTCATTAAACAGTAACCGCAACAGTACATAAACAGTAAAAAAAGACTGAAACCCGTGAAAAAAAAAAAAATGCTGAAATGCAAACACGCGTTTCAGCTTTTCCGCCCAAGCCAAACGGTCTCTAAGTCTGGTAATGAGCTCCAGGTTTGGTTTAATTCCATTCCTGAGGATTTAGCTCCTCTAGTTGCTCGGGATTCATTGTAATTCATTGTTTTTCCATTCAATAATACAGGGCCTTTAGGTCCTGCTCCTCAAAAAAAAAAAAAAAAAAACAACAATAACACTTTTGACACGTATTTCTATAACACTCAAACATGTATTTCCACAACACTGAAAATTGAACAACAACACTAGAAATTTCCAACCAAATGGCCCCTAAAAAAACATTAATTAATAGGAAAGAATCTCTCTTTTTTTCTTTTAAAAAATAATCAAGTTATTATTTTTTTTAAGGAAAGAATCAAAGAATACAACTTATTTAAATTTTTTTATGGTCAAAACCTATTTAATATTTTTACGGAAGCTATAAATGGTTTTTTCTTTTTTGATCTTATAAGAAAATAAAGGACAAAGTTTGGCTTTTTTTTTTTTTTTTGGTGAGAAATGACAAAGTTTGGCTTTGGTTGTAGCCTTAGGCTACAACTCCCACTAAAAAAATTAACATGACTACATATTTTAAAAATCTAACCATTAGATTGTATGTTTTTTATATTTTTAATATATGTCATATTATGTGTCAATCGGATGTTATTTACTATTGGATTTATATTCTTATTTGAGTTTGGCTTACCTTTAGTACTTTTTCAACTGGACATTTAGAACCTATTTGAGATGTGCTTATTTGCTTCAGTTTATTTGAGTTTTTAGCCTTTTTTGGTACTATTCATGGGTAACATTGCACTTTTTGGTACTATTCATGGATCTTATTGTACTATTCAGCTAACTTTTAATTTCTTCCTTTTTACACTTTTAGCAAAAAGTTTCCAGTATCAGCTAAATAAACTATTACCAAACAGACCCTTAGTTAGTTTCTCTTTGAGATAGAATGATGTGCCAGTGGATTTTAATCTCCACCAAATATTTATTTAGGAGGTGATGTAACAGTTTTTCATTAAAACAAAAGAAGATGCCTAATTAAAAAACAACTAGAGGTAAGTCAAACCATTCTTATTTTTTATGCAAAATTTTAGACTATAAAAACTTGAAATTTAAATATTTGATTGATAACATAGTTTTTGATCTTTGATCATCTAGAACTTTTGCAAGCATGGAGGATATAAGAAGAAAATGTAATTCAATGGAGATTTATTGAAATTCACATTAAATAAAAAGATATTGAATAGAGTTATAGCCTTAGTCCTAAAAGAAATGTCCAATTTTTATTTTAAAATATAATTTAAAGTTACTAAACTACTAGCAAAATATATATTTAGTAAATATAATTTAACATAATCTCTTAAGTATCCTAGTGATTTGGTGTGTGGATTTAAAGCATTTCTCTCTCATATCTCAAGTTTTACCTCCTACCCTCCCTAAATTATATCGTTATATATTTAAAGTAACGGTGCGAACAACGGGTCAACCCAGCGGGCCAGGCTAATGATCTGGCCCATCTAGCACCTACGGGCAAAAAAAAAAGCCCAAAGCATGTCCCACTAGGCTAGTGGCTACCCACATGCCTCAACAATACCGGGCTGGTCCACCCATTAATCTGGTGGTTGGCGGGCTATTGGTCTGCCCTATGGATTGTGGGCTATAAGCCTGAGAAGAACAAGAGTAAGAGAAGTGGTCTAGCAATTTACAACGCATTTTTATACTCTTAAAATTTTAATCATTATTTATTTTAAACGGTCATATTTTTCATAAATCCTTTCTCTATTGGCTATAATATCAAAAATTCATCTCTTTCTTAACGTATTTCTTTTCAACTGTAAAATATTTTATCAAGTCCCTTTGGACAAGGGCAAAATGCAGATAATTGATGTTCTAGTCTCAAAGGCCAAGTTTAGGTCTCCTCCTAGGAAACAAAATTGATGTGATTTGTCATCATTGTGGTATTGTTGATCACACTTGACCAAAGTGCTTCTTGCTTAGATATCAAAAACAAATGTCTTACATTGCCTATTCTAAAATTAGTGAAGAAGATCTAGCAAATCAAGCTAAGGCAACAAAAGTCAAGAGCCTTGTAACTTAATTAGCACTTATTGTTTTTTTTACAATCATCCTTCTCCCATTATAAGTAATTAATTTATTAAAAAATAAATAAAAATGAAGACAACAAAAACTTAGACTACCAAGATAGAAGGGCCAAAACTTGTAAATGCTAATAATTCTCATGTGAATGTGTGCAATGTTTGCAAAACAAAATGTCCTGCTAAGAAAACTTGTCCAAAACACAGGATAGAAATGAGAAAACATCCCCTCGTGATAAAATTCCCATCTACGTGGTTCTTCTTACACAATTTCATGTGATACTGTCAAAGGAATTTCAAATCTTCTTCCAATGGAGGAATTTTTCCAAACCCACCAATAAATACTTCACACATCTTGACTTTTCACTGACAAAGCTAGGGATGTTGTGCGAGTGTGGATTCCTTCAAAATGAGTGTTCATTTGATTTGTATTGCCCTGTTTTACCTTCAAAATGAGTGTTCATTTGATTTGTATTGCCCTGTTTTAAAACTTTTTTTTTTTTTAAAGAAACAAAAGTTTTGTTATTAATTCACTTTTTAGTTTTCTGTTTTGGGTGTGTTTTGAACCTGATAAATGCAATTAATATTCCATACTATATTCTTGATAATGGAAGACATCAAATTAATTTTATCTTCTTATTTAATAGACATAGTGCAGCTCTTTTACAAAATGGACTTCTGCTTGTAATCAAGGAGACCGAAGATGAAGGAGGTTCCTGCCTTTGGTTGTGACAATAAACTATTTATTCAGCGAAAAAAAGAAGAAGTTAATAGCATAGAGACATGTCAAAGAGGCAAAGAGGACTTACTAAAATAGCTTGCTGATAGGTAGATGCAGTCAACGTTGGGAAGAATAAGATAAAGAGAATTGAAAAGGTACTAGTCCGCGATCAGTAGATTAACAGCAGTGGATGTGAAGGAAGATCTTAGCCCAACAATGAAAAGAGGAACAATATATTCATATCTAAATCAAAAAATAAAAAATAAATAAAATAGGAAGAAGAAAGAAGCAACCAGTTACAGGATGTCATTGAAACTCACCGGAGATGAAGAAGAGTTCTGTATATTCAGTTCTGTTGATCCTGGCAGCACAAAATTCTTTCATGGGTCATGACTCATGATAGATGAACAAACTCCAATTCTTATTTCTTAACTAATCCACCAAATCTACAATTTCTTCACTCTAAATATTCGTTTTAGTATATGTTTGGATTCAGCTGATTGCGTCTGCGCATTTCACGTTTGGCGTTTCCTCTTTTTTTTTTTTTGATGCACGCGTTTTAGGAGACATAGAGCACTGTTCAGTGGGTCTCGTGCACTATTCACGGGATCCACAAGTACTTTATTAAAAAAAAACATTAAAAATGGGTTCCACAGTACTATTTACACATTTAACCATTATTTTGCTAATGTGTTTTCAGTTTTCAGCAAAATAAGCTGTTGACGATGCAAAAAAACTTTAAAGGTTGATGATGCAAAAAATCAACAATTGAGCTCCTCGTCGTAGCGGAGGGACAATGCTATGGATGGGGTCGTCTTTGTGGATGAGAAACCTACAAAATGAACTAGGTAGAAGAATAACACGTCGATGTGGCGTCAACCAAACCGCCTTCGATACTTAAGTCAGTAAGGGAGAAAGATTATAGAGAGAAAATGAGTAGAGAGTGATTTCGTAGAGTATTTGTGTGTACCTTTAACTTTTGTTACCTTCTCTTTTATAGTTGTGTGCCTTATTAATGGACAATGATTTGTTGTATTTATGCTCAATGGCTAGTGCGTTACGAAATCTTTGTCTGAAGTTCACAGCTCATTTTGTGACTGTTGCTCCGTCCGTTACGTTTGGTCATCAATGAGCGTAATAAATGCATAACGTCTTCTCTGGGCCAATGACGATCTCTGCTTAGTGATGACCACAAATTTCCGACTCATCAACTGCCCCCTTGTTCGAATTGTCGTCTGTTAGATGAGATAAGAACAAATTCGTCTGATGCTTCGTATTTCGTGTACTGCGCATTTATGATGATTTGATGTTTGAGCAGTTAAATGCCATGTGTACGGCCAAGATGCGTTCGACGTGTGGACATGTCTCGGTTTTTCCATGCGTGTTTTGGCCACTTGTTTTGCATTTTCACCTCCTCTTTCCTTTCTTCTGTATTTTTTCCTTATTTAGTTTCTGTTCTAGGGTTTGTTTCTTCTCCGAGCTTCCTTTCTCTGTCCTGTGTTTCCTAGTAATTCGTGCTAATTCTTCTTTTCTGATTCTTCCATGGTAGGTTATTCTGTTGTTAGAGTAAGTTGTCCTTTGATAGCTTTCTTTTTCGCTTATTTAGGTAGTTTACTTGAGTTTGTAGAGGGGGAGTGTCTCAAGAGGGTCAATCTCTTTATAGGGGAGGACTGTCCATACACTTCTATCCTTTCTTCGTTATTCCCTCTGGTTTCCCATTTTGCTGAGGTAGCCAGGTTGTTAAAGATGTCCGAGGTAAGGTCTAGTGATCTGGAGATGGGGTTATCTTTGTCTGATGATCGTGTGGTCTCGGAGGCTACTTCTGTTTCCACCCCCTATAAAGCTTGGAATATCTTGTGTTCTCTTATGGGAAAGGACGAGCAATGGATTAGGGATAGGTTACAATTCCGTAATTCCGTAGAAATTAGGATCCCGAGTCACGAAGAGAGGGCTTGTCACTAGTATGCTGATGAGGTTTGTTTTTACGAGGCCGACTTTACCAGTGGCTTTTGTTTCCCTGTTAATCCCTTTGTTAGAGAGCTTTTTTCTTACTTGCATGTTGCTCCTGCACAGTCAGTGCCTAACTTCTGGCGGATCATCGTCTCTTGCATGGTGGTGTGGATGTCTGCCAATGATGGCGATGTCATTAAGAGGGACGAATTCCTCTATTTTTATCGACTGAGGAAATCAAAGGACCCCGATTATTATGAGTTTAAGCCGTGGGATAGGGCTTCTAGGTTAATACTCGATTACCCATCGTCTTTGTGAAATTGGAAGCCAAACTTCTTTTTTGTTGGTTGGGAGTTCGTCCCTAGTGAGGACTTGGATGAAGCCCCCAAGTTTTTTCGTAGTTGGGGAGTTCCTGTGTCTAGTGCATCTTTCTCGTCTTTCTGATGTTTTTCTTTTCTTTTTTGAGTGACGATTATATGTGACATACTTGTGTTTTTGTTTACAGTTTCCCAACGTCCTCATCTAAAGAAGAGGTATTAGCGTCGTGCTGAAAAAGTGAAAGAATATTTGGAGTCCGTCAAGGATTTTGATGAGCTCGTTTCCCCCCAGTCTTTATTTCTTCATTTTTTTGGGTCCAGAACCATCTACTAAGGTTCAAAAGAATTTGGAAGTTGTGAAAAAGAGTAAGCGCTTCCTTCCTTTTTCCTTCTTTCTCTTTTTTTTTTTTTGACATTTTTCCTCTTCCTTTCAGGAATGACGACTAGGTTTAGCAAGAAGAAATTAGCTAAGGCCCAAGAGAAGAAGGCCAAGGGTGGCACCGTCAGTGGTCTCTTGTCTAAGAAAAAGACGGGTGACGCCTCTAAGAAAGATCCTGTGATGACACCTCCTCCTACCCACTCACCTGCCAAGTGCCCTGCCTCTCCTACTTTGTCGTTGGAGGTTATTGTCTCTATTGGAGAGGAGGTTAGGAAGAAGAAGAAGGTTGGTGGTAAATCTTTCCTTCCTTCCTTCCTTCTAAGGTGATGTTGACGCGGCAGCTTTAAAGGCCCATAAGGCACTTTTTGTAGATGATCTGACTCCTTTGATGGCGAAGTCATCCAGTGAGGTGATATCATCTCATATCCAAAAGCTTGTGCAGGTAAGCATTGCAGGCTGTTTTTTACTTCTTCTTTTTCCTTGCTTTACTTTTGATAAGGGAAATTTTTTGTAGGCTTTAGGGGAGTCTCTGTTCGTCTCTGGGAGGCTCTTGGACTTAGAAAAGAAGGTGGCCACATCTGAGCCTTTGGCCAAGTCTTTATCCGTTGAGAATGAGATGCTTAAGAACAAGGTTGTTATTCTCACTACCGAAGCTGAAAATGACAAGGAGCACATGGCAACCTTGGAGAAAAGCCTACAGGTGGAGAAAGACTTTTGCAAGTTGAAGGACAAGCTGATCAATGACCTGGAGCTGAAACTGCAGAAAGTTAGGGCCACGGCAGTACAAGACTTCAAAGACTCTGACGAGTATTTCGATGAGTTGTGCAAGTACTACGTGGAGGGTTTTGATCTTCTCGTGAAGTGAATGGCAAAACATCACCTTGGCTTGGACCTCTCTGGCTTGGCCGTGAATGACGTTGAGAAGGAACTTATATCTGATCGTCCTTCTGAGGCTACAGCGGAGAATGTGATGGAAGGAGCCACAGACGTTGCTAAAGTAATGGAGGAGGCCACAATTACAACCCCTACAGACCCTGTCCCCGACGAGCAGTAATCTTTATTTTTTTTCCTTTTCCTTTTTTCTTTTATTGCAAGGCAAGAACAATATTTCTCTTTGGGCCCGTTGTTTTGGGCAATTGAACAATTCCTTTAGGGCCCGTTGTTTAGGGCAATTAAACAATCATCTTGACAATGATAGATAGGTTGGTTGCAGTAAGCAACTCTTTTTATGTTTGGTTGTGCTTGGATAACCTTTTATGACGATATGCCGAAGCAACTTTTTATACTTAGCTCATGTTTGAATAGCTCTCTGTTTTTGGCTATGTTGGAACAATCATGTTTGAATGACAATTCTAATTGTGTTTGAACACCTTAATACTTTAGTTGTGTTTTGACCAGCTTTCTATTGAGTCGTATCTGAATGACGACTGTAGTTGTATTTGGAAACTTAGTGTTCTTTAGCCATGTTTAAATAGCTTTTATTGTGTCATGTTTGAATGACGATCTTAGTCGTGTTTAAACAATTTAACATTTTTTTTAGCTATGCTTGAACAACTTTTTTATTGAGTCATGTTTGAGTGACAATGTAAGTTGTGTTTGAACAACTTAACATTTTAACAGTTTTTTATTGAGTCATGTTTGAATGACAATCTTAGTTGTATTTGAACAACTTAACATTTTTTAGCTGTGTTTGAATAGCTTTTTATTGAGTCATGTTTGAATGATGATGTTGGTTGTGTTTGAACAACTTAACACTTTTTAGCTGTGTCTAAATAGCTTTTTATTGAGTCATGTTTGAATGACAATCTTAGTTGTGTTTGAACAACTTAACACTTTTTAGCTGTGTTTGAACAACTTTTTATTGAGTCATGTTTGAATGACGATCTTAGTTGTATTTGAACAACTTAACTTTTTTTTAGCTGTGTTTGGACAGCTTTTTATTGAGTCATGTTTGAATGATGATGTTGGTTGTGTTTGAACAATTAACACTTTTTAGCTGTGTTTGAACAGCCTTTTATTAAGTCATGTTTGAATGACGATGTGGCGCTCTACTCGTGACTTGGAGTCGAGGTATTGGAGCATCTTTTAGTTTAACCATTTTTTGTTTTGTCTTGAATAACAATTATATTGGTTGTGTTTGAACAACTTTGATTTAGTCAACTTTGGTAGTTGTGTATCAACAACTTCAATGGCTATGATGTCATTGGCTGTGTGTGAATAGCTTTTAATTTGAAATTTTAATGACGGCGATCCTTGAGACATCTCCCAAGCATGACTCCTAAGCGTTGCACACGTTTTGATAGTGATAAATCATGGATAATCATTGATAAATACGCATGGGTAATACTTTCATGTATTATTGATCTTATGAATGACGAAGGTAATGACTGTCATACATTTGGATATGAAGATTAGGCAATTTGAAATGTAAATCATTCCTTATTGGTAGTATTTCTTCAAATGTTCTATGTTCCATGGTTGAGGCAGTTCCTGGCTGACTAAAGACTTTAGGTAGTAGGAGCCTTCTTTGGAATGACGAACTACTTTGTAAGGGCCTTCCCAGGCTGGTCCCAGTTTTCCTTAGGATGGGTCCTTTGTTGCTTGTGAACTTTTCTATGAACGAGGTCTCCTGTGTTGAACTTTCTTACCTTAACCTTTCTGTTATAGTATCTAGCCATTGCTTCCTTGTGTTTGGCCATTCGCTTCATAGCTTCTTCTCTAACTTTATCAACTAGGTCCAGATTGCTGTTAAGCTCCTGCTGATTCTTTAGGTCTTCATATGTTTTAACTTGGAAGCTCGTTAGTCCTACTTCCACTAGTATGACGACCTCAGTGCCAAACATCAATCTGAATGGTGTTTCTGCTATTGGAACTCTTGTGGTCGTCTTATATGCCCAAAGGACATTTTGTAGTTCTTCATGCCATGCCCCTTCAAGCCTAGTTTTGATAATTTTGAGCAAGCTTCTGTTTGTCACTTTTGTCTGGCCGTTGGCCTGAGGGTGTCTTGGAGAAGAGTAGTGATTCTTAACTCCTAAGTCTTGGCAAAATTTTCAAAACTTGGGGTTGTCAAAATGCTTTCCATTGTCTAATATTATGACATGTGGGACTCCAAACTTGCAAATGATGTTTTTCCACACAAAGCTTGTGATTTTAGCCTCTGTTATCGTCGTCACTAGCTCTTCTTCTACCTATTTAGTGAAGTAATCAATTGAAATGATCAGAAATTTGAGTTGCTTCTTTCTTAGAGGGAATGGACCCATAATATCAATTCCCCATTGGGCGAAGGGCCATGGTGAGGATACGGGTGTCATTGTTTCTCCTGGTCTTTGGACATTTACGAAGCGTTGACACTTGTTGCATGCTCTGACGATGTTGTATGCATCTTTTTGTAGGGTTGGCCAGTAATATCATACTCTGAGTGCCTTTCCTGCTAAGGATCTTGCCCCAGCGTGGTTTCCACAGATTCCTTAGTATATCTCATGGAGCACATAATCTGCTTTTTCTGAACTGGCGCATCTTAGATATAGGAGTGAATATCCTTGTTTGTACAACACGTCGTCAATAATGACGAAGCGAGCTGCTCTAATCTATATCTTCCTTGCTTCCTCCA
Source organism: Quercus aquifolioides (assembly GCA_019022515.1). NCBI lineage: Eukaryota > Viridiplantae > Streptophyta > Magnoliopsida > Fagales > Fagaceae > Quercus > Quercus aquifolioides. The sequence goes on from CM032331.1 coordinate 662,812, forward strand.
TTTTATCTTCAGGGAACCATCCTTCTTTCAAGTAATGGATGATGGGAGTCATCCACTCGTCTTGTTCTTTTATCTTCAGAACTTGTTCACCTTCTGCATTTTTGGCTCGAGGGATTTGCATAAAGTCTAGACTATCAAAGTGCTATGAGAGTCGTTGGACGATCTTCAAGTACTTCTTCATCCTTTCTTCTTTGGCTTCATAATTTTCCTTTACTCGTCTAATTATTAGCTGAGAATTAGTTTGACAATAAGGTTCTTTGCTCCTAGAGCCTTTGCTAGACTTAGCCCTGTTAGCAATGCTTCTTATTCTGCCTCGTTATTTGTTGCTGGGAACTGCAATCTGATTGCATACTTCAATGTTTCTTTTTCTAGAGATATGAGCACTACTCCTGCTCCTCCTACTTTCTTCGTAGCAGACCCATCTGTCTAGACCGTCCATGTTTCCATACGAGGTTCTTCCTCCCTATAGGGGCAAGTGACTTGGGCTTTAATTGCTGTTCAGGGTTGATATTCAATGTCGAATTGGCCCAATTCAGTTGCCCATTGAATGAGTCGTCCTGCTGCATCTATCTTGTTCATTGTCTTTGTTATGGGTTGATCTATCATGACAACGATGGGGTGTGCTTGGAAATAAGGGCAGAGCTTTTTGGAGGCAACAAATAATGCGAAAGCTATCTTTTCCATTCTTGGCTAACTTGCCTCTACCCCTTGGAATGCCTGATTGGTATAATAAACCAACTTCTGGATGTTACCTTCTTCTTTGATCAGTGCCAAGTTTACTACAGTGTTGGATACTGCTAGGTAGAGATACAATTTCTCTCCCATCACCAAGGGGCTTAATATAGGTGGCTTCATCAAGTACTCCTTTAACTTGGCAAGGGCTTCCTCACATTCATCAGTCCACTAAAAAACTTTTTTCAATACTTTGAAGAATGGCATGCACTTGTCTGTTGCCCTAGAGACGAATCTGTTTAGGTCTGCAACTTTTCCTATCAAGCTCTGTACCTCTTTCACTGTTTTTGGTGACTTGACCTTGATTATCACCTTTACTTTATCTGGATTTGCCTCTATGCCTTGTTGGGACACCATGAATCCCAAAAATTTTCTTGAAGCAACGGCAAAGACACACTTTGCAGGGTTCAATTTCATATTGTACTTATGTAATGTGCTGAAGGTTTCTTTTAGGTTGTCCAAGTGGTTGGCTTCGTCCTTGCTCTTCACTAACATATCGTCTACGCACACTTCCACATATCTTCTAATCTAGTGAGAGAACATATGGTTCACCAATCTTTGGTAGGTGGCTCCTGTGTTCTTCAGTCTAAAGGGCATAACTTTGTAGTAGCACAACCCTTGGCTGGTGACGAACGAGATTTTCTCTTGATTGTCTTCATCCATAAGAATCTGGTTGTACCTAGAGAATGCGTCCATGAAACTCAATAGCTTATGTCCAGCAGTTGAGTCTACCAACTGGTCAATCATTGGCAAAGGGAAGCTATCTTTTGGGCAGGCTTTATTCAGGTCTGTGAAGTTGACGTACATTCTCCACTTGCCATTGCTCTTCTTTACCATGACTGCGTTTACCAGCCAATCCGGATAGAAGACTTCCCTGATAAAATCGGCTTCTAGTAGCTTCTCTACTTCTTCAGTTATAGCTTTGTTGCACTTTGGCGCAAATATTCTCCGCTTCTGCTGTACAAGTTTGCATTCTGGATTGACGTTGAGACGATGATGTATGATCTTCCTATCAATCCCAGGCATATCCTCGTGTTTCTAGGAAAAAACATCTTGGTTTGCCCTTAAGAAGGAAATCATCTTCTCTTTTTCTAACGTTGGGAGTGCTGTTCTGATCTTCAATACCTTCGTCGAATCTCCTGGGACGATCTCAACTTCTTGTGGTGTTTTTGACGGTTCAAGAATGGGCTCTGGTTCATTGATCACCCATATGTGGTTCTTTCCAGATGCTAAGGCAGCTTGATAGCACTCTCTTGCCAAAACTTTGTCTCCTCTGATTTCTCCTACCCCATAGGCTGTTGGAAACTTCACCTTCAAGTAATATGTTGACGTTACTGCTCTTAGTCTATTGAGTGTAGGTCTTTCCAAGATGATGTTGTATGTTGAAGGACAATCAACTATAAGGAAATCAATTTTCTTGGTGACCTGTGCCAAATAAGTTCCTGCAATCACAGTTAGAGTGACGATACCTCTAAGGACGATTCTATCTCCTGTGAAACTTACTAGAGGCGAGGTGAAAGGCCTAATCTTCTTCTTGTCTAGCTTCATTTGCTGAAATGCTGGCCAGTAGATGATGTCTGCTGAGCTTCTATTGTTAATGAGCACCCGGTGGATGTTGAACTCTTCTACCCTAAGCATGATTACAAGTGGATTGTCATAGGGTTGCCTGATGCCACGACCGTCTCTCTCTGAGAAGACAATGTCGGGTTCATCATTCCTTGGCATCTTCATTGGAAGGATTCGTGAATGGATGTTGTTTATCTCCCTTTCTTGTGCCTTTTTCCAGGGATTTCAATGTTCCACTTGCTGTTATTCCTCCCGAGATCGTCTTTATTTCTCCTACAAGGGGTTTGCTATCCCCTCCTTTCGAAGTTCTGTCCTGGTTGTCCTTCCGTTGGTATCTATGGGGATTTGTCTTTCTGACGTCCTTCTATAACTTCTCTTATTGGATTAAAGTCTCCACCTGGTCTTTCAAATGCCTACACTTATTGGTGCGATGTCCGTGATCTTGGTGGAACCTACAGTACTTGCTTTTGTCTCTTCTTTCAACTAGAGTGCTAATTGGTTTCGGTCATTGCAGGGAGGGATCGTCCCTTATCTACATAAGGACTTGCTCAATTGGCATCACTAGAGGAGTGAAGTTGGTGAACTTGAGTTTCCTATCTGGGAATTCCTTCTTTTTCCTCATGGTCTGCCCAACACTTTGTGTTTCTTTCCTCTTATCACGATTGCTGCTTGTTCCTTTGTCTCTCTTCTTTTTTCCTTTCATTTCCTTTGTGAGCACAACATCTTCTGCATTCATGTACTTTTGAGCTTTACGGAGCAACTCCGCATCTATTTTTGGTGGACTTTTAGTGATTAAGAAAAAGAAATCCCCTGGTAGCAACCCTACTTGGAAGGTTGTTAAGATAGCTTGATCTTCAGCTTCATCTACCTACAATAGCTCCTTATTGAATCGAGTGACATACTGTCTTAGTGATTCTCCTTCTACTTGCTGAATATTGAGAAGATGGCCAGTTGGTTTTTTGTGTGTTTGCCCACCAATGAAATGACGAACAAAACCCTTACTGAGTTGTTCAAAGTCTGCGATAGTTCCTAGGGGTATCTTGCTGAACCATACTCTGGCTGCTCCCTTTAGTGTTGTTGGAAATGCTCAAAACATCACCTCATCTAGATTCATTTGCAATAGCATTAGTGTCTTGAATGATTCAATGTGATCCAAGGGATCTTTGGAACCTTCATATGACTTCAACTGTGGGAGACAGAATTTTGAAGGGAGGGGACGGTTTAGCACTTCATTGGTGAATGATGAGTCCGTCCTTCTAATCATCCCATCTAGATTCTCTCTGCCTTTGTCCTTCATAGCGCTTTTTAGTTCGTCCATCTCCTTCCTCATGTTGTGAAGCTCATTCTCCACCTTGGTGGAATCTTCTCCTGAAGTTCTATCTCGCCTGTTGGCTCGAGAATTTGACTCTTCTTCATTTTGGTTTTCACCTATTCGCCGACGTTCTGCATTTTAAGACTCCATTGTCTTTCGTAGCTCTTCATTCTAGTGAGTCAACTCTTCCATACTAGCCAAAAGGGCTTGGATTTGTTGTTGTTGCACAACATCTAGCTAAGGTGCAGTCTCTGCTTCCATCTCATACTTTGAGGAACTCTTTTGTCACTAGGAAAGATGGCTTGAATGATTAGCATCCCCACAGACGATGCCAAATTGATGATGCAAAAAATAAATAATTGAGCTCCTTATCGTAATGGAGGGACGATGTTGTGGATGGGTCGTCTCTATGGATGAGAAACCTGCAAAATGAACTAGGTGGAAGAATAACATGCCGGTGCGACGTTAGCCAAACCGCCTCCGATGCTTTAGTCAGTAAAGGAGAAAAATTCTAGAGAGAAAATGAGTAGAGAGTGATTTCGTAGAGTATTTGTGTGTACCTTTAACTTCTGTCACCTTCTCTTTTATAGTTGTGTGCCTCATTAATGGGCAATGATGTGCTGTATTTATGCTCAATGGCTAGTGCGTTACGAAATCTTTGTTTGAAATTCACAGCTCTGTGACCGTTGCTCCGTCCGTTACGTTTGGTGATCCATGAGTATAATAAATGCGTAACATCTTCTCTAAGTCAATGACAGTCTTCGCTTAGTGACGACCATAAATTTCTGACTCATCAAGGGTCATAATGAAAACAATACTAGACTTTAAAGGTTAAAAGTCTACTCTTAAGGTTTTTAGAGCCCTTTGGTTGATTTTAGAAAAGCATGCTTTATAGATCCATATTTTTGTCTATCTTCCATGGTTTTGAAACTTGGACCATTTAATGAACCAAAAAAGAGAGGTTCAAGGTTTTAAAAGTCAGATCAAGATTCGATCGAGGTTGAATTGTGATGACATCATAAATTATTTAATAAGTTAATAAAAAAAATATAACAAATTTATAAAAATGAATAATCTTGATTTAAAAATATAGAATATTTGTTCAAAATATATATAGAATAGTAAATCTCTTTCAAATATATTTTCACAACTTTTATATTTTAATACTTTTAGCCAAAAAAATGTGACAAACCAAATGAAAAAACGAAAACCTACTGCCACAGTGCCACGAGCCAACAAATGTCTTGTCTCATTTTTTTTTTTAATAAAAAAAAACCACTTTACCCCAAATTAAGGAACTCACTGTCACTTTTTAGAGTAATGCTCTGGACACAATTTTGTGCATAACTTTGTGCCACAACTTCCCACATGGCGAGTTGTAAGTGGTGAAAGTGTGATGGTGGGCATAACTCGCCACTCACAACTTGCCACATGGCGAGTTGTAGCACAAAATTGTGTCCTGAGCATTACTCCAATTTTTATAACCCCTTCAAATTCAAAGTTTAAATTTCAAAAAAAAAAAACAAACAACCAAAAAAGTCTACAGCCACTTATTAGTTATCATACCTCATCTTATTTATTTAAAAAAAATTACTATTTCCAAAGCAACCCACTCATATGTCATATCACCATCTCTTCAATAAAACATTAGAACCAACCTGCCCCCACTTACCACTCTTTCCTCTTTCCTCTTTCCTCTTCGTCTTCTTTTTCTTTCACTCTCCAAAATCTCTTTATCCCCATAATCTCTTTTTACAAACACATATTTATCCTCCCTCCGACAGAAACTAAACGACAAGAACTAGTGATAGTAGAGCAAGATCCAATGACAGTGAAGTATTTTGGCTAAACAAGACATCAAACTCTGGCTTCTGGTGAAGAAAAACTCAATTGACCATCGCATATTTTTTTTTCAAAGTATTTGTTATCCAATTGGTAAAACCATGTCTGGTCTTGCAAACCAAGAGGTTTGACCATGGTCCAAGCAATTTGCTGCAAATTAAAATTTTTTGGTTTTATACTTTTAAAGAATCGGATTGATGACCGGTTTCCAGTTACTGCAATCTGACCGGACGGTTCGATTCGGATTTCAAAACCATGCTATCTTCTCGATAGTGGTAGACATCGAATTAATTTTTTTCTTCTTGTTTTCTATGTTGTGTAAATAAACTAATTATTTAGGCAATACAATATAAAATCAAGAACATGAGAGACATGCCAAAGAGCACTTACTCTAGTAGTTTGCAAACAGGTATATGCAACCAAGAGAAAGAGCAGAGGTTGAATTTGAACCACTTTGCGCTGCTCCCATCTGCACATCTTTTCTCTAAATTGGGGCAAAAAGCAATGTGCAGATGTTTTAAATTGGTGAGGAGTAGAATGGGAAGATACAACAGCTTTTTGCAGTCGTAAGAAACAGCTTTTAAAGAGAAGAAAGATAGCTCAACCAATTTGGCAAAGCTTCCATTCCATTAAAGTTCTCTATGCACAGCTCTTCAAGGGTAGTGAAGAGTAGAATTTTGTCCGAGAGAGAGTTGAGTGTACGACTCCCATGCAATCTTAGCTTTTTGAGGGATGCCTGCGAGTATCGAATGAAAGGATAATGCAGAATCGAGAAAGCATCCAAATCTTCAATAAACTCACCGATTACCAAAGTCTTTAAGCGGTCCTCTCGCCGCGAAAGCTTCAGTTATAGATCAGGATAGTTGCTAAGTTTTAAATTAATAAGAGAATGAAATAGTTCTCCTAAATCTGGAATTGATTTCTTTCTCAATCTTCAAATATTGAAGAGGTGTATAGAAATGTAGCCCACTGGGTAGTTCATCAATACCAGAGTCTATTATCTCCAAGTGTCGAATAACTGACGGGACACCTGGCAAAGAACTCACTTTATAATGTTGTACTACGATCTTCTGAAGGGAAATGCAGGTGTGCAGTGATTCTGGAATTGATTTCAGATTCGGACAGTCCCTAATCTTCAAAAATTGAAGAGATGTACAGAATTGTAGCCCACTGGGTAGTTCTTTAAAACCACATTTTATTATCTCCAAGTGTCGAATAAGTAATGGGACACCTGGCAAAGAACTCAGGTCTGGACAACACATAACCACCAATTTCCAAAGGGAAACGTAGGTGTGTAGTGAGCCTGGCAAATATCTCAGTTTAGGACACTTATTTAAGGTCAACTCCTCAAGGGAAGGAAACACCAACAACACCTCAGCTGTGCTTGTCAACTCCTTTGCATCCTTCCACTCTTCTACATAATACATGTCCAATTTGAGTATTCTCAATGCTGAAAATAATGTAGTAGTATGTCTGTAACTCCCATCACTGTAACAATAAAACTCACTTCCTATACTTCTTACATCTGTCATATATTCTATTTCAAGAACCCTAAGACAGGGTAAATGTCCCAGGGTGGGAACTTCTTCACATTCTGTACACCCTTTCAAATAGATCTCAATCAAATTTTGATATAGTGACAAACCAACCCATGATGGGAATTTCTTTCCTCCATACCATTCGATTTTTAAGCTTTTCAAATTTGGGTGAGGTCGGAGGCCTTCCAACACCTCTTCATATTTATCATAGTTGTACTTTGCTGCATAAGAATAATCTTCCCAGTATAATCCCAACTTGAATATTTCCTTTCATTTAATTTTGCACTTTTGGCTTCTTCCTAATCTTCCACCATCTCTAGATTCCTTATATTTATTTCTCCTTGGGGATTCTTTAAAGGTCCCAATTCTTTAATAAAATAACCTTCATTTAGACCCACAACAAAAATCGGCAATGTTTGAAGGCATGTCAACCGCCCTATATTCTTGGGAGTTTTATTGTAATACATATTAATATGAATACGTCTTAACATAATCAAATTGCTTAGATCTTCTGGAAGAGAGAACTGTTTGAAATAACCATGTCCTTCAATTCTTAAACCATTTTTGTGACGACGTATTCTCTTCCTACAACTTCTGAATCATCAAGGAGGGGGTCTATATTCATGTCCAAGCTAATATTGGGGATTGAATTCACCAACTCCATTCTAAGACCAAAGCCAGCTACATCATGCACAATTTTATCCAATAACTGTTTGATGGTCTTAACTTTATCAGGATTGCAAAATGAAAAGCTACGCACCTGATCCACCATTAGATTTTGAGTCTGAACCTCTTGCCAAAAACTTTCATAGCTAAACTCGTCTAGCATATTATCAGCATCATAAGCTACATCTCTAAGGTCCATTAGCCAGTTCCTCACAGACTTATCACTTGATTGCCTCTTTTGAGCATCATCTAACAAGAATTTAATCTTGAATAATGTTTCAAGAAGATTTTTTAACTCCACCTTGAAACTCGACTCAAAACCGACATACTCACTGGCATGTTGTGAAAATGCATTGGCTATTAGTCTGTCCACAACATCATTGAGGACAACTTCAGCCATATATTCTTCCTTACCCTGGAAAGAGAAAATAGTATGAAAAGGTTTGCAAAGGGTCAATTAAAAAGCATTGGTTTTATTAGAAATAAATAACTATGTATAGAGTTGGGACTAGATAATCACCTTATTTTTTAATTTTGAAGCCGAGGTTGATGCCCTTTTAAGTTTTTTGCTGGTCTCTTGAATTGCTTGAGCTTCTCTTTTTTTTTGAGTTGCTTTAGCTTTGTTTTGAACATCCAGAGGCACAGCATTACATGCCTTAATGTCATTACCTGGAACTCCGGCCAAGTGTGCTTTAATCCTTGATGCACCTCCAGGAAAATCTTGTTCACAAAAATTACATTTGAAACGACCATTTACTTTCACAACATATGCCCAAAATTGGTCTTTCTCTCTACCCATATTTAATTTTCCTTGCAATAAATAAATAAATAATACAATATCAAAATCAGATATAATTTAGTTCAAACAAAATTTATAATAAAATATGTTGTAACGACTAGGTCGATGTTAGAGTGCACTTACTGTAGCAATAGTATCTTGCAAATAGGTAGATGCAATCAATAATAGAGGTCAGGAAGAGGAAGATGGAGAGGGAGAGACAAAGAGAGAGATAGAGAAGGTAGTAATAGACTGTGAAGAGCAAGAGAGAGAAAAAAGGTAATAGCGTGTGAACAATAAGAGGAAGAGACGAGACGAGACGAGGAGAGGAGTGATCCAGCAATTTACAAGGAGTTTTTATATTCTTTAAAATGCTTGTACGTACATTTATGTGTGTAAAAGTTATTTCTCATATTTTCTTTAAAGCCTATAATATCAAAAGGGAAAATTATGTTACATATAGATTAATACACATTGTTCCATGCACAGACAAAAAAATGAACTGAAATCAATTTGAGTTCATATTTTAGTGCGTATGTAATTTTCTACAGTCAAATCTTCGTGTGAAAAGGGAAGTTTCGAGGGCCTATACAAGTCTTTTAAAAGGTCAAATATTTAGGCTTAGGGGTGTCCAACTCAACCGGTGGCCTGACCCACCGATAAATTCGACCGAACCCGGGCCAACCGCCGGTCGACTTGACTACTTCGGCGGTTAGCGGTGGGTCTTTTTCTCTAGAATCTGATTTGGTCGGTTCGTCTCCCCAAAACCCGAAGATACCCGAACCGATCGAGATACATAGCATTTTCCGGCAAGATTTTTTAGATCCGGCGAGATCTCAGCTAGATCCATGAAATCTCCACCGGATTTGGCAAGATCTTGTTGTTTACGCTCAAATCCAACTACAATCTAGTGGGTTTTGCTCAAATACGGCTAAGATCCAATGAAAATATGATGGGTTTTGCTCAAATCCGGTGAAACTTCGCTGGGTTTTGCTCAAATTCGACGACAATTTGGTGTCTTTTGCTCAGATCTCATGAGTTTTGCACAAATCCAACAAAGATCCAGTGAAAAATATAGATCGCCGCAAAAGGAACCTTCGACAACATCTTCGTCGACTTCGACCAATCTGACCGCTGATCAAACAAATCTGATGCAACCTAACCCATTGGTTTTTGCGGTCGGCGGCGGGTTTTCTTGCCAAAAACCCGATGTCATAGGGTTGGTTACGGGTTGGGCACAAACCCGACCCGGACTGACCCGTGGACACCCCTATTTAGGCAAAAGTGCATGTGAATTGTGCTAAAATTTCAGCCTACCCCCACTGGCTAAAAAAAGGAAAAAAAAAAAAAAAAAGCAAAATTATTAGGACAAGTAGGACCATCACTATGCTGAAAGAAGATGGGTTGTGTCTTTCAAGATGGGGTCCAGCCTTTTACAAGTAGGACCAGCACTCATAGAAAACATGTATTTCAGAAATTGTTGTAGGTGTCGTATTTGTGTTGTATTCATATCATATTAGTGTTCTATTGGTCATTTTATATTGTAATTTTTTGAAATTGCTAATGTAGTTGTGTCGTACTCATATTTGTGTTTGTGTTTGTACTTCTTAAATAGAAAAAAAGTCCTTAATTTTGTGCTTTCATTCTCGTTAACTTGTAGTTTTTATTTTTTATTGATTCACAATTGTTTTCTCTAAATTTAAATTTGTTATCAATTTGATCTTTATAGTTTAATTTTAAACATTTTAAATCTTGTTGTTTAAGAGTTGTTCAATTTTGTCCATTTATCAATGGCGTTATTACTGTTACTATTAAATGTTAAACAACATTGTAAATGTTTAAAGGCTAAATTAATCTCAAACTTAGGGTACGTTTGGTACACTGAATGGAGATTATGACATGAATTGTAATCTTTATTACTTAGTTCTATTTCCTTATTATTATCCAAAAAAAAGTAATCTACGTTTCTTTTTGATTTTTTTTTTTTTAAATCTCAAAAATAGAAATGGTCTCCCAAACATCATTTTTTTTTTTTTTTTGGCTTTTCAATATTATTCTAAAAGTTGTTTTTAAAAGTAGGAGTCAAACACGTATAATATAAAAATTATTATCTAAAAACTAGTTTCAACTTCAATTTTTTTTAAACTATTAGAGCTTTATCCACAAATCACAAAGAAAGTGTCATAAAATGGACCACATAATAGATCCATTTTTAAAGGGTTACCACAAAAAGGGTAATATGTGTAATTTTGAAGGTTTACCACAAAAAGGGTAATATGTGTAATTTACTTTTTTCTTTTTTCTTTTTTTTAATTTGGAATTCAAACTTCCAGTTTAAAAAATGACATGAATAAAGTAGACTTGATTTTTTTATTTCCATTTAATATATGGATTTAAAATTATTAATGGTCTGAAAAGAGTAGGAGGAAGAGAAGAGAATAGATGCAATGGTGTTGTAATAATAATATGCATAACGCGCTTGTCAAACTTAGCTCACATTTTCCTTAACTTTCTTCAGTTATTGGAACAAGCTTGAGCCCACCACTTGCAGAAAGAAGATCCGGTTTATTTTTATATTTCGAAAGTAGGAGTAGGAGGTCCACTACTCGCCGAAAGACGGAACAAAAATTAGGACTCCACTCACCTAAGAGCATCTCCAACCAGTTTTGGGGACGGGCTCCTCTCCTGTTTGTTATTCTCCAGTTCTCTCCCGTTTTAATATGGATGAATGCCACATAGAAACAAAACAATTCAAAGGCCAAAAAATAAGCCACGGAATTCTCTCTCTTGTTTCGCCTCTCTCTCCATCACTTCACCTCTTTTCTCTCTTTATCTATCCTTTCAAACGGACCAAATCTGAGCATCAAAGTATCAGAGCCATCAAAACAAAAAGAACAAAGGATGTGAGTGCTGTGCTTGGAATTTTATCATTCTTGGCAAGAGAGGTCAGATTGTGTTCCTCCCAATAGAAGGTTGGGTATAGGGTAAGGATGCCAATCTCACACCCACCTTACACTGCAGTATTTTCTTGGCTTCCCCTAAGAGAATAGAGATCTTTAACTCCTTTTTGGTCTCCTCAAGCACCGACTTTCTCCAGCCAGCAAGCTCTGATCTTGGTGCCGACTCAGCTCTATATGAAAAATTATCAAATAAAAAATTGGATTTGTTTCATGGCTTTTTTTTTTTTTTTTTCCTTTGGGTTGCAAAGAACTCACATCCTTTGTCCCTTTTTTTTTTTTTTTTTTGTTAAACTCCTTTGTCCCTTTTGTTTTGATGCTTATGATGCTCAAGATTGGTCCGTTTAGAGAGAGAGGAAAAAGAGGAGAAAGAGAGAGAGAACAGGTGAAAGTAACAGGAGAGTAGAGAAAGAGGAGAGAATTTCATGGCTTATTTTTTGGCCTTTGGATTGTTTTGTTTCCACGTGGCATTCATCCATATTAAAACCATATTAAAACGGGAGAGGAGCTCGTCCTCCATTTTTGCTATCTCATCCTATTTTAACATCCCAAAAAATTACTTTATCAATTATAACATACCATTTTACAATACACCCAACATCTCAAAATTCTATTATTTTACCATTTTAATAAACACTATTTTTAATCTTTCTTTATTATTTCTTTCCAACAGTAATTTTTTTTTTTTCAAATTCAACTATTCCAACTTTTTCAAATTCAACCATTCCAACGGTCAATCTTTCTTTAATAAAGAAGTTTAAAAGCAATATATTTCAAACACAATACTCACCTTCCTCACAGTTTCTTTGAAAGGTACTAGTAGGCTACTAGCTATAGCAAATACATCAAAAGTTAAGTTCCTTGACTACCTAACGAGTTGAGGTAGCATCGTTGGATTGCTTCTCTTGTTTTTTTTGGATCAAAATGTAACTGTTTTTGCTGAAGGATCGTTTGGTAATTTTGTATATCCATTCATGTAAGCAAAAACAGTGGAACATTATTCCTCTATACTAAACTGTGCATCATCTTTCATCTAACATATTGTGCATGCTTAAATTTCCCATCTTCTAAATTGCTGTAGTTTCTCTCTTAAGTCTTGACCACTCAACGATTTATCCACCTCCGTTTCCCTGACCTTATAACATTCACAGTGATGAGGGAATCCCTCTCTAAAGGACCACTTCTTGAATTCCCACTTCCTTTGCAAAATTCACCACTCTCTCAGTAGCAATCGCTTCAATTTCATCGGATTCATGCACAAACTTCGCTCTCTAACTCATCAGTCATCACGGCTATAACTAGTCCCTGTGCATCTCTGATTATTGCCCCCATTCCATCTTCCTGCTTGTTAAAAAATTGCTTCCTCAATATTAAGTTTATACATTCCTCCTCTGTTTGTCGGCTTGAATTATAACCAATTGTTTCTCAGCTAGCTGGAAGCAATAGATGTATTTCATTTACATTTGCCTACACATGACAACAATATAATTATACGATGAATTATGGAAAAAAGGTAAATAAAATAAATAAAAATAAAAGACATGGGAAAACAGAATAAAGGATGAAGAAATAGTAGTCAATTATAAGTTTGATTGCCTGTTTCAAAATATGCTCAAAATAATCCTGAGAAGATCTGAATAGACGCCTCAATCTCCAAGGCTCCTTTTCTCTCTCGCTGGGACTAGCTACGATTGACAAAAGGTTTCATCTGTGATTAATAGCACCAAAGACTGTGTGAGTTCATAGCAGGACATGGTTGGTCATTAATTTTCTAATGTTTCAAACAACATTACACCAACTAAAACCATATGTGATCTGTTTTGGGTTAGCATCCTCAACAACCTATGACTTCGAACTCATTCACAAGAATCATTTCTTACCCATTTGATAAAATCCAGAAACATTAAGAAACCAGCAGAGTCGTGCATTATACAAGCACTTCAGAGGCAAGTTGCATACTAATCTGCTGTGTTAAAAATAAAACAATAGGGAATCTTGTATTACATCTTTTCTAAATCGTTATGGAGGTCATCAGACTGTATCAACATCATGGTAGCTTAAACCACTTTCTATCAGTACTGATCATAAGTGGCTCAACTTATAGAACTTTTCACTCCTATTTTATAAGTTGGATGGGTTGACTTGACCTTAGAAATACCAATTCTAAATCTAATTGTACAAAAATTATTGAATAATATAGCAATCAAAATGGTCACCTGTTGGGTACGAAAATAATGTAAACCTTACAAGAAGAGAACACTGCAATAGACAGAAAACCTTAATTGAATCTAGTCTAACTGTCCAAAAGATACAGATACAAATGATTTTCAGTGAAATGCTAACAAGTAAAAAGAGTAATTATTGATGTATACCTCATGATCCAGTAAGCTGTTGAAGTCACTGGATGGAAGCACCTACTCCATAAGCACAGGAAAATCCTTGGCCTCACCTAATGCACTGCTGGAAGTGTTGTCAAGTATAATATACTGATCATAACATGTAGATAAATTTACAATATGGTTCAAATTGACTAACAACCAGATTTTTCTGAGGAAAGAGAGAGAAAGCTCAAGAAAATAAAGTTCAATATTTAAGCAGTCTAAATACTATTAATATGGCATATCTATAGTCATAACTTGATCTCAGGACAAAAATGCAATTAGGGTCTAGTTCAATTAATTTGAATCTCAAGATGCTCTGAGATCAATTCTAATTAGGACAAAATAAGGACAAAATAGGACTTTAAGTTCGTGCACAATTCTAATTAGGACAAAATAAATAATTTGTCTCAATATTGAAAATTAACTTTAAAAAATTCACAACATTAACAAACTATGATGGAGTTTAAAATTCTAGGTTCACTTAATGATAATGTTAAAAGCCTCATACATTCCATATTTCTTCCCGTAAGTTCTAGATACACCCAAGGGTGAAAATGATACAAATAAAATGACTTTTGAAATATGTACAAATAAAATGCCCTAATTATTAGAAAACTATCAAGTCAAATACAAAATTAAGGGAATTCATTGAATCAAAATTTTCAAAGTCTAAAAATGCTGTGCAGAAAAATATGATGCTCCACATGGAAATATAAGTTTCAAACAAAAATTGAAGGGATATTGCAATGAAATAACAGGATAAGATATATGGTAAGTGAAAAAAAAATTTCCAAATAGCTAGTTTATTCAAAAGTTAAATCTAAGAAGAGAGGACTGTGAGTAAATACCAATTTATTTTGAGGTTGCAATTGGGATTAAAAAAATTATCTGGATATGTGGAACTGGGCCATTCTTGGACTACTCTGTGCTGAAGAACGGGACCACTAATTGGGAAATGCCTTGGCATCAGTTGTCATCACGTAAATAATTTTCCCAGACACAAACTTCTTGCAAGGTTCCTGACTTAGCCATAGAAATCCAAGCAATATGGCCTCCTTCAAAAGGTAAAAACCATGTATAGATATATTAGAACAATCAACACTTTCAGTGCTGTCTGAAATTTTAATTTTAATTTTGTTTGCACTAGTAGAACTGGGGATCACAAAATTTAATGGTCCATGAAATGAAAAATCAGCAAGACCTTCACCAAGCCAATTTCTCATTCTTATACAACTATCCACTTTCCACAATAAATTCACCCTCATAAACAGAGCAATTATGACCCAGCCCAAATCAACAAAATCAAACGTCAAGTTTTAGACAGCCCTAAGCAAAAGAACTAATCCATAAACTCTTACATCATCAAAATGTGAAGGTTACTAGAAATGCCAAGAGAAAGAATGAGTAAGTGGACAAAAAGCAGGCTCTAACAGTGATGAATCCAATATTCCAAACTTCCCAATGTCAAATTTCAATTTTGAAAAAATTGCAGAAAGAAATAGCTTGGCAAGCAGAAATTGAATAGCAGCAAGCCATATTGGTAACAGAGTCAGTTGTTTCAACCACCAGAATGCGGTCAACCTAAATTGTACGAGTAAACTATGCTTTTAGTAACTTTTTGAGTCTTGTGATGATTTGCAGAAACAAAAATTTAAATAGCACCAAGACAATTGGCATCAATCAAAAAAATTTTAAAAAATGCTCTGCTCTTAGGGACTTTTTTCAAATGATTGCAAATTGTAATTTCATAAATTGAACTTTTCAAGTGTTACCAGAGTGGTTGATAATATTAATTTCTACTCTTTATTTCAAGAACTATTAACCTAAATTGTAGCATTTATATATTTTCTTAGTTGTGTCCAATTAAGTATTCATACCAGGAACATTATCACCAATAACGAATATAAGACAATAGTATGAGCAGACTTACTGAGCATTGATTTCAACCAATGGAATCTGGTTAATCTTGGACAGCTCATTGTTTAATTTGGGGCAATCATAAATCTTCAGCATTTTCAATTTGGTGAGGCGTCGCATGGCTTCCTTGGTGAGAAGATGCATCAGGCTCTAGCAATTCACAAGATACAGCACTCGAAGAGAGGAAAGATTGCCCAACCACTCTGGCAAAGCTTGGACTTTATAAAATCCCTCTATCCACAGAATTTTAAGGGCAATAAAGTATTGGATTTGGTCCAGGAGAGAGTGGAGTGTAGGCTGTGCAGCCGACCCACACAATTGGAGCTTTTGGAGGGAGTGTTGAATGGAAGTAGAAGGCAGCACTCTCCAAATTTTGAAGAAGACTGTGGCCAATTAAGTAGTTCTCCAAATATTATGGACGGGAAACCTGGCAAAGACTTCAGCTCAGGACAATAGCCTACTACCAACTTCTGAAGGGAAACGCAGGTGGGCAGTGAATCTGGCAAATAACTCAGCTTAGGACACCATCTGGAAAAATTAATATTTAATATTTAAAAATAAAAAATAGGGTAGCAAACAGACACTAAAATAATAGCAATTAGAAAATATTTAATCATATTATGCAACCTTTTACAAATATAAGTGAATAGAAGAGGAAATAAGGTCTGAGTAAACTTACCCATCATTAATTTGAATATATGGAAAATGATAATCTTGGACCACTCATTGTTTAATTTGGGGCAACCATGATAGTCAGGCTATTCAGTTTGATGAGACGTCACATTTAGTGAGGCTATTCAGTTTGGTGAGGCATCACATGGCTTGCACAGTGGACAATACAGTAGGTTACTGCCATCCACAGTATACAACTGTTGAAGAGAAGAAAGACTGCCCAAGCACTCCGACAAAGCTTCCATTTTACCAAATCTCTCTATCCACAGAATTTTAAAAGCAATGAAGTATCGAATTTTGTCCAGGTGAGATTGAGCATAGCCCACCCACACAATCTTAGCTTTTCGAGGGATGCATGTGAGTATGTGATGGAAGTGGAACCGAGTCTTGGGAATGCATTGAACTCCTTACAAAATTCACCAATAGCCAAAGTCCTCAACGTAATCTAATGACCCCTCTGGCAAAAGCTTAAATCTTCCAAAATTCAAAACTGTTGATCAGGCAGGAGAATGCTATGCTCATAGATCTAGAAAGGATAACAAATTAGGAAAATTACTGATACCTAATTGTGTAAGAAAACCCAATTCTGGTAGATTTGGAATTGATATCAGATTGGGTCAAGTCCAAATTTTTAATTGAGTAAGAGAATGTAATCTTCTCCTAAATCTGGAATTGACTTTAGATTGGAACAATTCCTCATCTCCAAATATTGAAGAGACATAAAGGATCGAAGAAGTGATGAGACACCTTGCAAAGAGCTCAGGTCATGACAATTCTGTATTACCAACTTCTGAAGGGAACTGAGGGAGTGCAATGAGTATGGCAGAGAATTAGTTATAAAATATCAGAAATATGACGGGACTTGAGTGTGGTAAGCTTGAGAATCTTTTCGATTGCTGTCTTAATGACTTTCATAATCTTTAATTTCTGAAGAGAAGGAAAATGACATGGAACATTTGTCAGTACATTACAATCTTCAATAATCAACTCCTCCAGGCAAGGAAACACCTCAGCTCCTATTTTCAGTTCCTTCGCATCCTTCCACTCCACCAGGTTACGCATACCTTGCAATTTGAGTCTTCTCAATGCTGGAAATAATGTATTTGTGGTATTGCCATCACTGTAAAATTCAGTTCCTATACATCTTACATTCCCCATTCCTTCTATTTCAAGAAAACTAAGGCCAGGCATATGCCCAAGAGTGGGAACTTCCTCACATTGTGTACAATTTTTCAAAATGATCTCAATCAAATTGGCATATTGCGACAAACCAACCCCAGCATCACGACTTGTCAGCATCCATGACGGGAATTTCTTTCCTTCATAGAATTTGATTGCTAAGCTTTTTAAATTTTGGTGAGGCTGGAGTCCTTCCAACACCTCTTCATCATTATCATAGCCGTCCTCTGCTCTAAGAAAATCATCATCAACTCCCCAATGAAATCCTAGCTTGGATAATTTGGCCTTTTTTGCTAAACTTGCACTTCTGCCTTCTTCCATATCACTCACATACTCCAACTTGTAGATATCTAAGTTTCCATTGAGTTGGTTTAAGTGTCCCAATTCTTCGATGCAATGACCTTCATCTTCACCCACAACAAAAAATGGCAATGTTTGTAGGCAAGTCAACTGCCCCATATATTTAGGTGTTTGCAAAATGTAATCGACCTCCTTGAAATGATCAAGATAAATATGTCTCAAATTAATCAACTTGCATAGGTCTTCTGGAAGCTCTACAAAATTACAACAATCTTCGATTCTTAAAGATTGTAAATTGTAGAGCTCAGTGATGGATTTTGGTAATTCCTTAATCTTAGTGTTAGAAATTTGAAGAAGCCTCAAATGTATTAACTGTCCAATTGAATTTGGCAATTCTGTTATGCCATGTCCAAATAACTTTAGGACACGTATACATTTAAAATTTGATAACATGTGGACAAAGTCAAAAGTTCCAAAAACTGCTGGGAGCAATTTCATGAAACCATCTGTTATGGATGAAACTCTTAGTGTCATTTGCCCATCACACAAGACAAATAAACATCGTACGTTGCTGACCTTATCCATTGAATCTCCCTCCAAGATCAAAGTTTCAGATTTTGAAATTGAGAGCGCAAAATTATGCATCAAATCATGCATTTTGCAGTTGATAACATTACCATAAATATCCTTTCTAGTATTTTGCAAAAAAGAAGTGGCCAACAAGATATTAAAATAAATGTTACCAATATCCTCCATCACCATATTAGCTTCTTTAAATGGTTCAAGAAACCCTTCAGCCATCCAATGCTGAATTACTTCATCCTTTTTCATGTCATAATCTTTAGGGAAAATTGCACAATATGCAAAACATCGTTTCAAAGATGGTGTTCGAAGATGATCATAGCCTAACTTTAATATGTGAAACATTCCATTATTTCTATCGTCAAGTAAATCCCAATTTTTATTATTTTGAATTGATAGCCATTCACCTTTATCATGTATAAAGTACATTATTCTCCCTAAAAATTCTGCAGCCCATGGAACCCTTTTACATTTTTTAACAATCTCCTTTCCAATTTTCTCCAAATCTAGAGTTAAAAGTCTTTCATTTGCAAATGCTCTTTTCTTGAATATGGACCAACAATCATATTCTGTTAGTTCATATTGAGTAAAAGTCTCTGTGATTTCTGTCACACTATCACAATAGGTTGCTTCAACAATGTTATTTCCAACATTTTGATTAACTTTTAAATCATCAAGGAAGGAGTCTAAGAAGTCTATCTCCATGTTAAAGCTAATCTCAGGGATCGAATTCACAAACTTCGCTCGAACATCACAACTAGCAATGTCACGTTTAAGTCCATTTAATGATTCGTTGATGGTCTTAATTTTGTTTGCCATTTTGATAATGTCATTAGATGGTGAAGAGTAGTTTAGTACCTTTTTCTGAAGAATGTTATAGCCAAACTCGTCTAGCACATCATCAATGCCATAAGCAACACATCTAAGCTCTGCTAACCAACTCCTCACAAAATCATCACTTGCTTGTCTTTTCTCAGCATCATTTAACACAAGTTGAATTTGGGTTAACAAGATAAGAAGGTCTGTTAGCCCTTCCTTGAAACCCAACTCAAAACTAATATGTTGCTCCATAACAATTGATCTCAACTTGGCTAGAAGTCCCTCCACAAAAACACCAAGTAAAATTTCAGCTATGTATTCTGCCTTAATCTGCATAAGAGACAATAGTATGAAAATTTTTGTGGAGTGTAGAGTAAAATTCTATTAAAAATAAAGAAGGTGGGTCCAGATATATTTATATATTGGAAATATAAAAGCTTATATTACGATTTTCACTTTCTTAATTTTTATACAATAATTAATAGTTTTTTTCTTCTGGAGTTTTATAATAACTAGTCTCAAACACATACAATACATGGAAATATATAATTATTTTTAAATGTGTTATAATATATAACCTATTATCTAAATTTTATTGTAGATAATTTGTTCTCCCTAAAAATTAAACAAACTTTAAAAGTAATTTATATTTCTCTATTTTTACAAATATATAATTTTATCATTTGTGGTGTTTTTCATTGATATTATTTTTTTAAGTTGTCCATATTTTTCTAACTATTGTTATTATACATTATATTTTCCTAATTTCTTTTTGTATAACTAAAATTTTTAAGTTTCAAATATATTATTCAAATTTTTTAATCTCTTAAGAAGATTGTCATGATAATCAAAATTGATCATATAGTTACAATGAATATTACTCAAATAATTGATAGCAATATAGTACTCCCAACCCAAACCTTTTTTTTTTCCTCACGTTTTTAGGTAAGTACACCAAAATGGATTGAAGTGGACCATTATAGACTGAACTGGAATGAGTTGGACCAAACTGGACTATAATAGATCAAATTGGATTGCAATGGACCAAATGCCAAATCATAATTTGTAAACATAACTCAAAAAATTAATAATAATTATAATAATAAAGTGGTGTAAAACCATTATCTATGATAAGTAATGTATTCCAATGTGATGGAAGTGGTTTGTTTTAAAAGTAATATCAATCAGATTTGTTATCACATTAATATTTTTAACTAAATAATTATTAACGCACTTGTGATTCTACATGCTTGTTGAAAGTTTTATTCAAATTAAATTTGGTACAATGTACACCATAAAAAAATTAGAAAAAACACTTACAGGTAATATTTTATACAAAAAGAAAAAGAAAAAGGGGGGAGGGGGGGTGGGGGGGGGGGGGGGGATGATTGGGAGACACTTTGTTAAGAGCTTTACTATCTCTATCCTTTGACGTTGATGAAAATGACATATGGTTCTCTAAGTAGGAGCGGAATTGGACCCAACATTGAAGGTTATCAAAAAAAAAAGGAGCGGAATTAGACCTTTCAACTTAGCCTTGAATACTACATTAGCATATGGATACGTATACAGTGGTGGAATGAGATTTTTTTTTCCAGGTGAGTATAAACTAAAAATAAATAAATAGTGTCTCCATCCAGGATGTTTGTATTACATGTATTTTCTATTAAAAGTTGCATTTGGGTTCAAGAATGTGTAAAGTCATGGTAATGAAAAGTGATGGTCATATCATGATTGATAAGTTATAATTAGTTTTGAGATTAAGTGAAGGCATTATGCATTATTGCATACATTAATTTTTTTTTTTAAATACTAAGTATTTTAACACTAACACACACACACAAGAGGAGAGAGGAGAAGGTTTTAAAGAAACTAACATATTTTATATACATATTTTTTGAAGAAATGATGGAAAGAAAATGATGACTTGGCCACTGACGTGACTTAACAAAAACGTAACAATAATAAATGCTACACTTCAACTTTTAGATATTGTATAGATTAGTATTGAATATAAATCTTTTGTTCCATTGTTTGTGTTCCACATTATTCTCCAAGTTATACTATACACAACGCATTCTCTAAAGCAATATGGGACAATAACTTTCTCCCCCCCCACACCCCACCCCCTTCCCCCTTCCCCCTTAAATTTCAGAAACAAACACACTCATCCCCTCTTCCCTATGTTATAACTATCAATAATAATAATAATAATAATGCTAAGAATTTTGTATTACTAACATTACACTTATCCAATGGAAGAGAACATGAGTTCAAACTCCCCTTCCCCACTTATTGCAAAAAAAAAAGTTCATTAAATAATATGGAAATTTATTATAATGTTTTACTTGATTCAAACGATTAAAATCAATAACTAACAATGTTATCACAAGTTCACAGCTAAGATTATGATGAAATATGTCTAAAAATACAATATTTACATCTTTACTCACCTTTTCAAACACTCCGCTTAACATGTCATCCTTTGATATTGAAGTTGAGCTGATTTCCTTCTCCTTATCCTTGTGTGAAGTTGATGCACCCTTAAGTTTTTTGTTACGTTCACCAATTGTTAGAGAAGCTTCCTCTTGGACCTCTTTAGGCACTTTTGTACAAATATTAATATCGTGACCTTTAGCTCCAGCCAAGTGATATTTAATCCTTGTAGCACCCCCACCAAAAATACGTTCACAATAGTTACATTTGAAACGACCATTATTTTGTTTTTCAACATGCGCCCAAAATCGATCTTTCTTTCGAACCATATTTCTTTTCCCTTACAACAACAGATATATAAAGGGTTTAATATTAGAATATAAAAAAATTGATAGTAAAAATGGATCTGTAGAGTAATAAAATTAATTTAAATAATATAGATATATAGAATAATAAAAATAAGCTTGTTATACTTCTTTAAAAATATTATATAATTGTTTTATGCCTATCAAAATCACCTTCAAGTAGTTTTTTGCTAAGCCCTCTAATGGCTAGATAAACTTTGAATTCGTGTATTTTTAGGAACCTTTCTACAAATAGCGATATCACAATCAATAAATCTAAACCTTGAAACACTTCCATCTTATTTTGTTTACTGTGTTAATAAACTATATATAATATTTAGCCAAGAAAATATAAAATCCATAGCGTGAAAGACATGTCAGAGTGCACCTACTCTATTAGTTCACAAACAGGTAGATGCCGCAAATGGACACCAAGAGAAAGAGAAGAGGTAAAGTCTGAGAACAATAGAATGAAGAAAAAAAAGTAATCGTATAGCAATTGATTATATCGTGTTTTATATCACTTGCCGAAAGACTCAAATGATTAGAACAAGTAGTAGGACTAACAATCTGACGAAAGAAGATGATTTTGGATTTGATGTGTACATGACAACTTAGAGAAATGCCATAGACGTTGAACTTAACATGTTTTACAGTACATGCCTTTCTGTTTTGGATTCTAAGGTAAATTTGGTTCCTATTTTGTTGGAAATTTTAGAAGAATTCCAACTAATAATTACCATGTCAGCCTGCAAATTAAGACTCTTGTTACCAAAATGGGAATTACAGCACAAACATATAAAACGGATGTTTACTTCTATGGGTCGAAACACTGGAAGCATTAATCACATTCACAGGCCCTTTTTATATACCGCTTTGTTTCAAAAAGCCTCATGAGATTCTCTTCTTCATTTTTTTTTTTTAATTTTTTATTAAAGGAATGAGATTCTTGGTTTTTCCCCCAACCAACTCATCAATCATCACCCGGATGAGTTTATATTACTTTACCCATCTTGCAGTTTTTTTTTTATTTTTTATTGTTATTAGTTTTCCTTCATTTTGTATGGATTATTAATGCAATTCTTTTTTATTTATATCATAATTAATAGATTACTATTTCTTTAAATGTCAAATTTCATTTGAAAAAGAATAAGAATTCTTTTTTATTTTATCAAAGTGTTAAAGGTTTAAACCAAGCCAAAAAAAAAAAGTTGATAAAAAGAACTAAAAGTTATAAATTTTTTTTTTAAAGAAGAGAAAAAGAACGTTAATATTAACTTTTGAGAGCAATAACTTAAAAAAAATAATAATAAGAATCACAAATTCATGTAATAATTTATTCTTTTTCACATAAATTTGTGTCCAAATAAGAATTATAAGAGTGGTCAAAATTTTAATATTTCTTTTGAAGTTGACTATAATGTTTCAAGTATATATATTCACATTAGTTGTTAAATTATTGCAACTTGATCATTCTATGAGTAAATTAACCAAAATTTCAGAATTGACACAAGTTTTATATGAGATAAGTAAAAGTTCCTAAAATTCCTTTCATGAGAGAAGTGGAAATTTTCTTTAAAAGAAAAAAAAAAAACAAAATGAATTATTCATGCGTAACACATTCATTAAAATAAAACCCTCAAACAAATAAATACCATATGACCCATCAAAAAAATAAATAAATACCATATGAAAGACATGTCAGGTGTAAGGGTGCACTTACTGTAGTAGCTTGCAAATAGGTAGATGCAGTCAATGGACGTCAGGAAGAGTGAGAGAAAGAGAGGAGGAGCTTATCAAAAAGAGAGAGAGAGAAGGAAATAGAAATATAGTCTGAGAAGAATAAAGAGGGAGAGAAGAGAAAGACGTAATGGTCTGGCAATGAATAAAACGCGTTTGTGAACCTATGAAAAAAAAGTAACGCGTTTTATATATGTATATATATATATATATATATATTTTTTTTTTTTGGAGAGTGCGTTTTATATATTTTTTCTCATAAAAGATTTTTTTTTTTTAATTTTAATCAAGGAAATCAAGATTTCTTTAATTTAAATTAATGTTCTTAAGTGCATACTTAGTTATCATAAAAAATAAAAATAAAAAAGTGTATACTTAATTTGTAAGCCCAGCACAAGACGGTAATTTTCTAGGTAGACAGAAGAGATTGTTTTAACTTTTTAAGTTTTAAGTAATACAATTATTTGATTAACTAGCGTTAACCTTTTGTTGTCTGATCAATTTGCCTCGAGATCTGAAATGGACGTGTCAAATTCAGCAGCAGATGAGATCAGATCACGTGAATAAAGTGTAGCTGTGATGTGATTGGTCAAACAAAACTTTTTAACTTCGCAACTTCTCATTAGGTTGGGCCTAACAATCCCCATCCCAGATATTTCAAGTCAAACAAAATTCCCAAGTTGGGCTGAAATTCTTCATGATGGTCTCTTAAGCCCAGCAGAGAGGAAAATAAATTAGAAAACTTTTTTTATTTTTTATTTTTTTTTTGATAACACAGAAAACTTTTTTGATAATACAACTAACATAATAAAATCCACAAAACAATTGTTTCTTAATACCTTTCAACTTATATGACCTATTGACATGAAACTCAACTTGTCTATGATTGATTTTACTCAAAATCTCGCAATAATTTCACTTTTAATACACAAAATGAAAGAGCTTAATAGAATATCATCTTCTAATTTGTCAAAACCTAAATTTGAAAATTCTCTTTCCATAGTTGCAATAGAAGTTGGAAGTATACCCACTTTATTAAAAATAAAAAATAAAAAATTGTTAGGCTATTCATTTTTTAGCCCTTTCTAGCTAATGATACAATTCAGAAAGAGCAAGACTTACGTACAGTACTTGGATGATGTTTTTTAGATTCTCATTTTAAGATTCTGCCATGTAAACTTTTTCTTGTAAGATGAAAGTATATTTTTTAGTTAAGTAACCATATGACTGAATCTTGAGAGAGAAACTTAAAAAACAGTACCTAAAGTATTGTACTTAAATTTTGTCCATTCAAAAATACGTAACACAATTTTGAAGTTTAGATATCAAATCACATTATGCTCTTAACAATGAAGTTCCATATTTCTAAAGTAATTTTCCCTGGTTTGTGAAATGTTTATGATAAAACTTGTTTACTAACAAATAAATATCATCAGTTCTAAAAAATCTTATACATCTCAAGGATCTAAAGATGAGCTAATCGTAAACAACTTCACTACATGCTTATTCCATTATTATAATTTAAAATTTATTGTAGCATAAAAAATATTTAATTGATATGATGCTCAATTGTCAAGTTATCTAGCTGCTGATGTTTTTTTTTTAAAAAAAAGAGGCACCCTAACAACATCTAAATCCAAATTCCTAAACTATTAATATTAGATCCTAAAAAAGCAAGCAATCAAAGTGTTACGCCCAACATATGGTTAAATGCATTATGCATGTCATTTTCTTTATTCTGTGCAGAGATTTCTTTTGGTAAAGAATTTGTTTTTGTTTTGTTAGTTTTTATTTTCATTTTGTTTTGGAGATGGGGCCCCTGAATACAAATATAGGCTAGATGATCACTTTAAGTTTTAGTTTTTTTGACTAACTAATAATTTTTGGAGGGTCATGTATGAGTATTTTGAACAAAAACTTTTTAAGGTTTAAGCTATGTCCCTCCTATTCTTGTGATAGATCCACCACTGATTAGTGCATCCATTATGATATTTTAAAGCAGAAACAGAGGAGCATATTCTATCCAAAACTCTGCATCATCTTTCATCTAACATATTGATATTGTGCATGCCTAGCCAAAGCACGAGCCACTGTCTTTCATTTTTCCCTTACGTGGTTGACTTCCCCATCTTCTAAATTGCTGTAGTTGCTCTCTCGAGTAGTGGATAATGATCCACCTTGCTCAGGCTCTATTTCCCAGACCTTAAAATCATTCACAGTGATAAGGGAATCCCCTTCCAGGACCACTTCTTAAATTCTCACATCCTTTGCAAAACTCAGCACTTTCTCAGGGCCAATTGCCTTGAATTCGTCGAATTCATACTCAAACTTTCCCCCATTCCAGCTTCCTTCTTGTACGTCTGCTTGCAATCATAATAAATTGTTCCTCCAGCTGGAAACAATAGACATTGTCTCAATTGCATTTTCCTACACATGATAACAATATAATTATGTGACGAAGCAAAGAAAAAAGAGAAAAAAGTTAGTATTGGGAAAACAGAATAGAGGAATGATGAAATATGAGTATATTATATAAGTATGATATTCTGTTTTAAAAGCATGCTCAAAAAAATCTTGTGAAGATCCAAATAGTCCTCAATGTCCAAAGCTCCTTTCATCTGTGATTAATGACACCAAAGACAGTGAGAGATCATTGCAGGGCATGGTTGGTCATTAACTGTCTAGTGTTGCCCAAAAAAATATTATCCAAGCACTTCAAAGGCAAGTTGCTCACTAATCTGTTCTGTTAAAAGAAACAAAGATAGTGGAGCATGTGTCGCATCTAGCCTTTTCTAAATCATTATGGAAGTCATCAGAATGTATGAACACTTTGGTGGCTTAAACCACTTATCCAGTACTGATCATGAACTAATAGAACTTTTCACTTTCTAAGGTACAAAAGCAAATTGACAAATTTTTTTGAATAATCACCTTTAAGCAGCAGACTGGGATCTATCCTCTGAACAATTGCATGATCTAGTGCGGTTACCTGTTAGTAAAGCTTACAAGAAGAAAACACCACAATTAATGGAAAACTGTTGTGTCCCAAGGCCACATGGCAGATAATTATGCAGCAGAAGATGAAGTTTGAATTTGAATAAATATGCAGCATCACATGAGGATAAATAAGCAGTAGTTGATTAAATTGATATTGTTTCAAAATAATTCGCTTCCCATCGGAAAGATTAGGGGCTAAAACTTATACTTGGGCTATGTATGAATTTTCGGATTTTATCTCTCTTCATGGGCTGATGGATATACCCATGGAAGGAGGCCTTTATACTTGGTCCAACAATTCCTCTGCCACTAGAGTAGACCGGTTTCTTTTCTCTCTGCTTTTGGCGGATCATTTCACTCTATTTGCACAGAGAAGGTTGTCTAAGGTACTTTCAGACCACTACCCAATTCTGTTGGAAGGGGGGAGTCATCGGAGAGGTAGAACTCCTTTTCACTTTGAAAATATGTGGTTGAAAGCGGAGAATTTTGTTGATATAGTGAAAACCTGGTGGGCATCCTATTTGTTTCAAGGAAATCCGAGTTTTATACTAGCTAAGAAGTTGGTAGCCTTGAAGTTGAACCTAAAAAAATGGAACGAAGCAGAGTTTGGCAATGTCACTTTTAAAAAACAGCAGTTATGGAAATGACTTGGATGTTAGAGAGGAGACTCAACCTTAAGCTGAGGAGAAGTTAGAACAAGTTAATCTCCGAACCAAGATTGAAAAGCTTACTCTTTTAGAAAAGATTAGTTGGAGGTAGAAGTCTAGGATGCTACACTTGAGGGAGGGGGATGCAAGTACAAAGTTTTTTCATAGAATGGCTAATTCCAATAGAAGAAATAACGGTATTAAGAGCCTTATGGTTGATGGAACCTTGTCTTCTGATCAAGGTATGATTGCTGATTGTATTACTCAATTCTTTGTGAATTTATACTCGAAGCAGCAAGTTGTTCGACCTTTTCCAGAAGTTTTGGTTTTTCCTAGGATATCCAGTGATAATGCTGATTGGTTAGATAGACCCTTTGAGGAGGCAGAAATTTTTGATGTCATACAGAATTTTAATGGTCACAAAGCGCCAGGACCTGATGGGTTTCCAATGGCCTTCTTCCAAGCATGTTGGGGTATTCTCAAAATATGATCTTATGGCTGTATTTCACCATTTTTTTGCTAAAGGTCAGTTTGAGAAAAGCTTGAATGCAACATTCATCACTCTCATCCCTAAAAAAAATCTAGCAATTGAAGTCAAGGATTTTCACCCCATTCGTCTTGTTGGGGGGGGGGGGGGGGGGGGGGGTGTTTATAAAATCATTGCTAAGGTCTTAGCCACCAAACTTCGCACGGTCATGGAAGATATAATTTCTTCTTCTCAAAATGCTTTTGTGAGGAATAGGCAGATTCTTGACCCGATGCCTATTGCTAACGAATGCATTGACAATAGAGTGAAAACTGGTTTGCTAGGGATACTTTGCAAATTAGATGTTGAGAAGGCTTTTGATCATGTCAACTGGGGTTTTCTTATACAGTTACTAGAACAGAGTGGGTTCTTTGCTAAATGGAGGCAATGGATGTTCTTTTGTATATCTACAGTTCGCTTCTCAATCTTAATAAATGGCACTCCTTGTGGGTTTTTTGAGAGCTCTAGGGGGTTGAGACAAGGTGACCCTTTGTCCCCTTTGTTGTTTGTCTTGGTGATGGAAGCCCTTGGGAGAATGTTGGATATGGCTATCCATGATGGTCACATGTCAGGCTTTGGTGTGGGTCGTTTGGAGGGAAGATCTTTGTTGGTGTCACATTTGCTCTTTGCGGACGACACTTTAATTTTTTGTGATGCTGATTTGGATCAGGTTTTGTTTCTTCGTTTGATTCTCATTTGGTTTGAGGCGGTTTCTAGTCTGAAGATAAATTTAGGTAAGTCAGAGCTGGTTCCTGTTGGTATGGTGCATAATCTTGACTTATTGTTGAATGTCCTTAGTTGTAAATAAGGTACCCTTCCAATGAAATATTTAGGTCTTCCTTTGGGAGCTAAATGCAAGGATAAGACAATTTGGAACCCAATTTTGGAGAAGATAGAACGGAGATTAGCAGGATGGAAACGTTTGTACTTATCCAAGGGAGGTAGAGTCACTTTAATTAAAAGCACTCTATCTAATTTACCCATTTATTTTCTATCTTTATTTCCAATTCTTGCTACTGTGGCTAACCGAATTGAGAAACTTCAGAGGGATTTTTTATGGGGCGGCATTGGTGATGAACCAAAATTCCATTTGGTTAAATGGGCTACTCTTTGCTCTCCCATTGCTTCGGGTGGTTTGGGGATAAGAAAGGTAAGACTTTTTAATGAAGCTCTACTTGGGAAGTGGCTTTGGAGATTTGGGATGGAGAGGGCTGCCCTTTGGAGGCAAGTGATAGCCGTGAAATATGGTTGTGAATGGGGTAGTTGGTGTACTAGGCCTACTAATGGTCCATATGGTGTTGGCTTATGGAAAAATATTAGTCGGGGATGGCCTACTTTCTCTCGCCACATTCTATATGATATTGGGGATGGGTCTAGGGTGAAATTTTGGCAAGACCGTTGGTGTGATGAAACATCTCTTGCAGTCAGCTATCTTGAATTGTTTAGATTTTGTCGAGATCAAGAGGTCAGTGTGGCTGAGGTTATGAAGTTTGATAACGGAATCCTGTTTTGGGATGTAAGTTTCTTTAGGGGTGTGCATGCTCGGGAACTAGAGGCACTAGCCAATTTCATGGATACCATATATGGTGCATCGGTTAGAGGGCTTGGTGAGGATAAGATGTGCTGGAAATTTGTTAGAGAGAAGGGCTTCACGGTTAGGGATTATTACAATCTCTTAGTGGGCTCTAATGACTATTGCTTTCCTTGGAAAAGCATTTGGAAGCAGAAGATTCCTTCTCGAGCAGCTTTCTTTGTTTGGACTGTTGCTTTAGGGAAATGCCTAACGATTGACAATTTACGAAGAAGGAAGATTTGGATATTAGACTGGTGCTACATGTGCAAGTGTAATGGGGAATCGGTTGATCATCTTTTTCTTCATTATCCGGTTGCTATGGATATGTGGGCTATGGTGTTCGGGTTGTTTGGAGTGAGCTGGGTGATGCCGCAATCTGTAGTGGGGCTTCTAGCATGTTGGCAAGGCAGTTTTGGCCGTCATCGAAATGGGTATATATGGCTTATGGTTCCCCATTGCTTATTATGGTGCCTTTGGAGGGAGAGAAATAGTCGGTGCTTTGAAGATAAGGAGAGATCAGTATCAGACTTAAATCTATTTTTCTTTAGAGCTTTAATGGATTGGTTGGCTGCATTGCGGAACCAATCCTTTTTATCTTTTCTTGATTTCTTAGATTCTTGTAATTTTTGTTCTTGATTGTTTGACCCTTGGTACACTCCCTGTGTACTAGGGTGTTCCATTTTTTGAGATCAATAAAATTTTACTAATAAAAAAAATATATATTTGATAGGAATTAGTTCTAATTTGTTTGGATAGTTATCTCATTATGAGTACTGTGAAGGAAGGAACAGAACTTAAGCAAAGAATTAATCCCAAAAATCCTTTCTCCTCCTCAAGTTTAGGAGGTTAGTCACCTCGAATTGGCTAAGTTATCTTTCAATTATCTCAACTCATATCAAAAACCTTAATAGAATCTTGTATTTTTAAATGTCCTATTAAAGATAGGATTTTTAGTGAAATGTTTATGATGACAACCAACAAGTAAAAAGACCTAACTATAGATGTCTACCCGCATGATCCAGTAAGCTGTTGAAGTCACTGGATGGAAACATTCCGTAAGCACAGGAAAATCCATGGCCTCACCTATTGCGTTGCTGGAAGTGTTGTCATGTATAATATACTGATCAAAACATGTACAATATGGTTCAAGTTGACTGACAACCAGATATTTCTGAGGGGAGAGAGAGAAAACTCAAGACAATAAAATCAACATGGTTTTAGTGCAATTTCAAGCAATCTAATTACAAGTAATATGGCATATCTAAAGTCATAACTTGATCTCAGAAAAAAAATGCATAATGTAATTAATCTTTCTCCAACTGAACACAATAGATACACTGTCCCTAGTATCTGCACATTAAGGAAACATATTGGATTATCAAATTTTTTATTTATTTTGCTAAGTAACAGGTTAGAAAATGTTGTTGGAACAAAGGGAGGAAGGAGGAGACAATTGAAACAAATAATACACATATTGGATAGAATCAATACTTTATATACTAGAAAACATTAGAAAATTGAGAAAACATACCAACTAAAACTTCTGTAGGCTTGGGAGGGGATTAAAACATCATATTTAACTTTTCATCCAGCTGAACACAACAGATTTGTTGTCCCTAGTTCCTGCACATCAAGAATTGTGAACAACATTTGTATGGTGAATTTTGGTAAGGTTGGGTTCCTCGACTAGGCTGTAGTCTTCCCATACTGCTGGTCCCCAAACAAAGTCACCTTCTTTGTAGTCTGGATGCTTGGAATCTAAAACCCTAGCCACTCCATGCCCAGATAATGCCTGCATGTTTGCACCAATTCACAATCGCTAGCTCAAAACTCAAAACTTATTACCAATCAATTTGCATTAATAGTCATATCTACATCATAATATAAAATGATCAATATATATATATATATATATATAATCTAGAGAGTCACAAAACATTTCACAAAAAATAACTCACAATTGTCGATGAGTCAAATTGTGATAGGCCCAAGTAAGAACGAATACAAATTTACTAATTCAACTATTGTAAAAATAGAGACTTACCAAGCCATGGATATATATATATATATATATATATATATAATCTAGAGAGTCACAAAAAATAATTCACAATTGTTAATGAGTCAAATTGTGATAGGTCCAAGTAAGAATGAATAAAAAATCACTAATTCAACTGTTGCAAAAATTATTGTGTGTATTATTGTATATGTGTACATGAAGATAGAGACTTACCGAGCCAGGGGTATAGGAAGTGACGATCGAATCTTCAACTCTATTCATGCGAATCCGCATAACAAGATCGCATGATAAGTAGAGGTTCTTCAACAGAACTGCTTTTGATCCGTTTGGGATCTACAATTTGATGGTACTAGTTTTCACGTACATGTCTGATTCTTTGGGAGAACCGGTGACATAGTCCCTCAATATCAGCTACTTGTTGCTCACTTTCTTTCCAACACTAGCCATTGCCTCTATCTGTGTGTGTGTGTGTGTGTGTTTCGATATGTTTTTTTTTTCTTTGAAATGGTTGTGTAATGGGGGTGAAAGACTAAAATTTGTGAGGCAAAAATGGCAAAATACCCCTTTCACCCAAAAGTTCTAGCAAAATGTTCATGTTTTGAAACTATTTAGGAAAATGCTCTTGTTTTGAAACTCGATTTTTAGAAAATTGAGTTTCAATGAAAAACTTGATTTGGCAAAAACCGAGTTACTTGAAAAAAAACTACATGAAACTTGAGTTCCATGTAGTTTTTTTTTTTTTTTTTGATTGCCTATATAACTCGATTTTCTAAAAATCGAGTTTAAAACAATAGCATTTTCCTAAATAGTTTCAGAACAAGAGTATTTTGCTACATGTTTTGCGTGAAAGCAATATATCCCCATTTTGGCCAAATTTGTGAACAGAGGTCCTATTTGTAGTATACATATTCTTAATTTTTTTATTCTATAAGTACATTTTTTAATTAACAATAAATGTTTATATATGTTACTGTGTCACATAATTAAGCGTCATTCCCTCATTGGTGGTTTGAGGAAAAAAAAAAACGCCACTGATGATGTTTGGCGCTATACTTTTTGTGATATTTTAGTGTTTGAATGACATTGTTTAAGAGCATTAGCATCCCACAATTCTAATTCTACTTTATTTTACCATTCTAAAAAGATACTTTATTATTATACAATACCATTTTACAATACCTCAACATCTCAAACTTCTATTTTCCTATTGTACTCATTAAAATAATATATCTACACTATAAAATAATATTTCTACACAATAAAATAATATACACCCCAACCACCATCATTTATTCTTTCTTTCTCATTATTTCTATTCAACAACCACAAATTTTATAGAAAACACAATCACCACATGCCTAACGCGGATCACCAAACACCACACCAAACACCGATCACCCAAAAAAAAAAAAAAAACCAAGCCATCAAACACCAATCACCCAAACACCACATGCCCAACGCCAATCACCAAACACCACACCGATCACCGATCACCCAAAAAAAAAAACCCACGCAAACGCCGATCACCCACACCCCAACGCCAATCACCACTTGCAGAAATCCACAGCTCAACACCGATCACCACTTGCAGAAATCCACAGCTCAACGCCGATCACCCAAACGCCGATTCGAACCCACGCAACCCACGGCCAACCCACACCCAAACACCGATCTCTGCGCCAAACCCCAAATGCCAATCTCCACTCCACCACACTGATCTGGAGTTTTGGTGGCTATGGAGTTTTGAGTCTGAAGAGAGGGAGTGAGTGAGGACTGAAAGGAGAGAGAATCAGAGGTTGAGAGACGATTAGAGAAAGAGAGAGAGAGAATAAAATATTAGTTTGTTGTTTTAGAATTGTGCTACAGTACAATTCTGAAGGTAGAATTGTACTGTAGCATTATTGGAAAAAAATTTGCAATACTTACCTTTAGCATTCCCTGATGCAATAGATTTTGAGGCTTAAAATGTCAAATACACCTTACATATGGCATTAGCATTCCCCAATGCTAATGCTCTAACAAGTCTACAAACAGTGCTATAATTCGCAGGTTTTTTTAATCTTTTATAATTATTATTATTAATTTTTTGATGTGATGTGTTGTGTCTATTTTGATATTGAAGTCATTTTATTTCTTTTTTGAAGCGGAAAATGTCACTGGATTTGGTTGACCACTCACATTTCTTTATATAACATGACTAAGTAAAGAAATAAATTATTATAATATGTTAAATGTGATGCGTTCCAAGTTCCAATAATAGTAATATGTTAGTAGGATTGAGCTATATTAAATACCGATATCTTTAAGATATCTGTTATTTTAAAAAAGTTTTGAATCATGATTTGTATATATGGCGCAAAATTAGATTTAATGTTTAAAACTTATAATGAATTCTAATTACGTTTTGGCTTTAATATAATATATATTATACAATTAATACAAAATTTGACTTATATATTAAGAATGTAGACCACCGCACACCCTTAGTATGGGGGATAAGGGTTGGGGTTCAAGTCTCTAGGAGGAAACTTTACACAAATATACACTTAGATTAAGTTAGAGAAGAATTCTATCTTGTATAAAAAAAAAAAAGATTGTAGATAACATGCAATCCAATACAGATATTCAAAATATTAATTTAATAATTATTGTATATTATAACTATAGTTACAATTATATGAGATATAACATGATGATGACTCAATTAAAATATATATGCATATATATCCAAATGACTAACATTTTTAATTGTCTTTTTTCCTTCTTAAATTTGGGCATGGAAGCTATTCCTTCCATTGCTGGTGTGGAGTTTGAGAAGAATAGAGACATTTTTTTTTTGAAGCCGGAACCAAATGAATATCATTAATGAATAATACTAGAATCCAAATACAGAGCATCAACTGCTGGTGGAGGATCCTCCTCCAACCATATAGTTTCATTATCAGATAATCTAGCAAATCTAGCCAACGCATGAGCAACACCATTGGCACTACGCCTAACACAATTGACTGAAAAGGATCTAAAACCTGCAATCAAGCACCAAATATCTTCATAAATAAACCCAAGCCGAGCTAGATCTGGTTGAGCCTGTGCCACTTTCTTCAACACCCTTGCGTTGTCACCTTCCAAAATCACTTCCATAAACCCAGCATCTATAGCAAATTCAAGAGCTTTACGGCAAGCCAGCACCTCCACCTCTTCACTATCCCTCACAGCCCCACCCTTAGCAGAAATTGCAGCCATCACTTCACCATTCCCATTGCGAACCACAGCCCCATAACCCGACTCAGCTCCATTATTAAAACACGCTCCATCAAAGTTCAACTTGAAGAAATCTCCCTGTGGTGGCTGCCATGCTTGACTTGCTGAAACCGGAATTGTTCCAGGTACATTCAGATGCTCCTGTGCCTCATGAAACTCACTCAAATAATCCAAAGCCCGCTAGTATGACCGTGATGGATGTTGACAAGCACCCTCATGCAAAACCGAATTCTGCTGAAGCCAGATTTGCCAGCATATCACCCAAAATAAATCCAACTCCTCCTGTGACAACCTCAACATGAGACTAGCAACCAGCTGCCCAAAATCCACTTGTACCGTACCAAGTTTTTGGAACCTGATTGCACTACTGGCCCAAACATCCTGTGCTGCCCCACACTCCCAAAGTACATGCAGCACCGATTCATCAGCTTTATGACAAAAACAGCACCGGGCATCCTCCAACACCCTCCTTTTCACTAGATTGTCTTTTGTAGGCAATATATTATGGCATGCTCTCCATGAAAATTTTTTGATCTTATTTGGGACCTTAGCCTTCCATATCCGTGACCACAAAGAACTATATGAAGATTGCACCAATGCCTCTCCACTATTATTCTCTGCCACCCTCAGTTGCTTAGCCACATGGTACCCAGACTTCACATTGTACCTACCATTCTCTGTAAAAGACCAAGCCAAGACGTCCTGCACTACCCGCTTACTCAAGGGAACTTGAAGGATAGCATCAGCATCATACGGGTGGAACAAAGCACGGACTCGATCTCTATCCCACTGGTGGTTCTGCCAATCAATCAAATCTGAAACTCTCCACTCCCAAATTTCCTCCTCAGGTTGGAAAAGAACTCCTTTTGTTGGCTGATTAGGTAACCAACAATCCTGCAAAACATGGATAGAAGCACCATTCCCCACTCTCCAACAACACCCCTTCCTCAATACTGGTTGAGCAGCTAATAAACTCTTGTTTTGACAATCCTTCGCCTTAAGGAAATCACACCGTGGAAAATACTTTGCCTTCAAACATCTATACAAAAGAGAGTTTTTGTTCTGCAACAATCGCCATCCTTGTTTAGCTAGCATAGCTAAATTAAAAGCTCGAATATCTCTGAATCCCATCCCTCCCTCCTTTTTCGACTGCGTCAGAAAACTCCAACTCTTCCAGTGAATTTTCCTTTCCTCACCAATTTGGCCCCACCAAAATCTAGCACACATAGCATCCAATTCATCACATAATTTACCCGGCAATTGAAAAACCCCCATCGTATAAGTGGGAATAGATTGAGCCACAGCTTTTATCAAAACCTCCTTTCCAGCCCTTGAAAGCAACTTCCCCTTCCAGCCTTGAATCTTTTTCCAAACCTTTTCCTTAATGAAAGCAAAAGTGTCATATTTCCTTTTTCCAATCAAAGTAGGCAACCCCAGATAAGAATCAAACTTCGCCACCTCCTTCACCTTCAGTTTGTCAACAATCCATGCTTTCTGCTCCACCTGCACATTGCTACTGAAATAGGCTGAAGACTTCTCAAGATTTATGCATTGACCAGAGGCATCAGCATATAGCTGTAGAGTATCTGATACAACCTGCACTTCATCGTTATTAGCCTGACAAAAAATCAAAGAATCATCAGCAAAAAGCAGATTAGTTATACGAGGAGCATTCCTGCAGACTGCCACTCCATGCAACCTCCCATCTAATTCTGCTTTAGCAAGGAGCGATGTGAAACCTTCTGCACAAATTAAAAACAAATAAGGGGACAACGGATCTCCTTGCCGAATACCTCTAGAGGGCTTGATATTCCCATATGCCTTTCCATTAATCCGAACTGAAAAGGAAGGTGTAGAAACACATTTCATAACCCTATCCACCCAAACCTCTGGAAAGCCCAATTTAATCATCATACCCTTAAGGAAACCCCATTCCACCCTGTCATAAGCCTTGCTCACATCCAATTTAAGAGCTAAAGCCCCCTTTTTGCCCTTTTTTCTAATATGCATGGCATGCAATGTCTCATAGGCTACTATCACATTATCAGTAATAAGGCGGCCAGGTACAAAGGCACTTGACATTCTAATAGCCTTATAGTTTAACTAGTTCATAACTCTAAGTATTTCTAATAGAGACATTTATTATTCTTTGGTCAAAAAATAGAAACATTCATGAGCCAAAATGACCAAATACCACTGTTTTGAAAATATTCTACAATCTACCACTGTTTCTAAAATATGTAAAGATCTACTACTAATTGAGAACTCAAGTTTGGATATAAAACCCGAGTTCCATAAAAAATAACACGACAAATTTGAAAACTATTTTTTCAAAGAACTCGAATTTCGCAAATTTGAGTTTTAAAAATGTGAAAAATTACTAAATATTTTATAAACAATAATAAATCTATACATATTTTCCCAAACAATGATACGTAACCATTTTGGCCGACATTCATACTTTAAATCCTAAAAGCTTTGGCCTTAATTATGGAATCATAAAAATAAAAACGCACATATGAATATGAGTCTCACATTTATTGGTGGGAGGAGGATTAAACATTGATGACTTTGATCCTCTGGATATGCTCAATAATTGCCTGAAGATTACATATATGATGAGGTAAGATCTGACGGGTTTGAACAAATTATTAGCGGCACTGGCAGCTGTGCCAATCGTTTTTCGCCGAACTTGGTTGAAACAATCAATATTCAAAACAATGTTATCATTTCCTGGTATTGGCAGGCAAAAAGATAATGAGATAATGGCATTTTCGTAAATGTCTTGTTATTGAAAATATTATTTGATCATTGTTGAACTATCTATAAGAGAAGGGTCTTCCATAACAAATAAATAATAAATAATTAAAGGAAGGGTTTTCTTAACAAATTTCCTTAAGATATTAATTAATTAATTATTTTAAGAAAATTTTAATATCACTTTTATGAGAAATATAAAAAATTATTAAACAAATTAATTTTTTTATTATAAAATATTTCTAAATATAATTAATTAACAAATGTCTTTGGAACATCCGTTAATATTGCCTGAAAAATCTAAGTTATTGACTTAATTTTTTACTAACCCACAGTCAAATAAATTGCATTCTCTTTTACCAATGATTTTTTTTAATGTTATATGTCCAATAATATTTTAAGGATAAGACTGATTATTATTAAAAAGTAAAAAAGAAAACAAGATAAGAAAAAACCCAAAACTAAAATATAATAGAATAATATCCATAGGAGAAAGTCTATTTAGTAAGCCTAACGGATAGTGCTCACAGACACAAATCACAAACCTAACCAAAATAATAAAAAAAGTAGTGAATCACTCAATGAAATAGATCAGAAAAAGTAGATGAAAAGAATTCAAGTTTTAAGCTATTTCTTAAATAAAAAAGACCAAAAAGAAAAAAAAAATAAAAGAAAAGAAAAAACACTAAAATTTATTATTGACTCACCATCAACCAGCCCCACTTCTCTTAAAATTTATATGATACTAATTTCTTTTTCTTTATTATAAACGGGGGGTGGCCTTTCTTTGTCCAACAACGGTGTCTTCGTAACTGTAATCACCAAGTAATTTCAACTTCCCCCAAGGCAATAAATATAAATAGGGTATTTTATATTTAAATATCAATTAAACAAATTTAATTAATACTATTTAAATGAAAGTTAATTTGATGAATTAATACTAACTAAATTTAATTTAATTTCATATAAAGAATAAAAAATAATGGTTTAAGCATTAAATTTAATTTAAAAAATTATTATTCTTTTAAAAATGAAGTTTACTTGATCTTAGATTAGGCAATATTATATATTGATTTTAGGGTTAAGAAAGAGATAGAGATTGGTTGGTATCTACCCAAGTGGGAAATCAGGTGAATAATATTCACAATCTACTGGATAGGATGTTGCTTTACAAAATTAAAGTCTCGAAACAATCCTCTCCAGCCCCCACCCCCAAAAAAAAATAAAATTATGGTTTTAAATTTGGTTGAAAATTTCGGAGACCTTTTTAGGGGCGAGAAAAAAATAACACAACCCATTTTTGTTTTTTAAACCACTTATTATTATAAAATTTCAAAAAATGCTAATGGTAACTTGGTTACACATTAATTTGTGAGCTTTAGACACGTAAATTTGTGATATTTTTAGCATAATTCTAAAATTTTGTGCCTTTATATAAAGGAGTAAAGCCATTAAAAATTTCATTAAAAAAAAAAAAAACCAATAAAAATGTGGACTTTGGGTCAACGCCTTGAACTGACGCCTCCCTTTTCTTATTGTGTTCCTAGAATCTCTATGTACTGTCGTCCAATTGTATCATCCCGCTTTGACACGAAAGCATTTGGAAAATTTTGTTTTACAATCAAACCGTCAATTTTGAACAATTTAATATTCTTATTAAACTATATATGATTGTCACTATATCTTTGTTTCTTTGTAGATGAATCGTAGTCAAATTTGTAGCTCATTACAAACCTGATAACGATCACTATCTTGCCTATAAAAAAGAGTTTCTATCTTTTATTATTTGCAGTGCAACAGGCTATAGAGAAAGAGGGGGAAAGGTTTTAGCAATGGCAGGTGATGGTGAAGAAGTGAGAAACAAACAGGTGCTAGCTAGAGACTACATAGATGGCAATCCCAAAGAAACGGACATGTACTTTAACACAAGTAGCATAAGCTTGAAGGTGCCAGAGGGTTCAAAAGAAGTGTTGGTGAAGAACCTTTACTTGTCCTGTGATCCTTACATGCGAGGCATTAAAGCCAAAATCCCAGATCGCCTTTTTTATTCCTTTGCTCCCCATTCAGTAAGCTCATGCTCATAGCTCACTGACTCACTCTCTCTCTCTTGCATATATGCTGTATAACTCTCTTTCTTGACGTGGCAATGGATACATCTTTAAATTTGCTATATTAATCTAAACCATGAAATGGTTCAGTTTGAAATAAAGAGAATTGTTATCATAGTTTTTGCTTTCACAAATGAACCTATTTTTTTGGTGAAACATGTAGCCAATAGTTGGGTATGGAGTGGCTAAAGTTTTGGAATCCAGGCACCCAGACTTCAAGAAAGGAGATTTCGTTTGGGGGGTAACCAAATGGGAAGAATACAGCCTCATCACAATGACTGAAAGCCTCTTTAAAATCCAGCACACTGATGTGCCCCTTTCCTACTATACTGGACTTCTTGGTAAGTAATTTGCTCATCAATTGGGAAAAAAGTGTATAAGATGGATTTGATTTTCAAGAAAATTAAAGAAACAAAACAAAAAGGATTTTACTTCATCATCTTTTATGTGATTGGAATATACAATTCATGGAACTCTGGATTAAAGATGAATTTGATACTTTGCAGTGTAATTATACTATATAATCTATCTTGTTCATGCCACTCTTTTCTGTCCTCTACACCATCTCCTCCTCTGCATACTAGCAACTATAGATAGTTTCTTTTGAAAAAAAACACTGACATAGTAAATGCTCCATCTAATTGTATTTACTTTTGCACATAGGTATGCCTGGTATGACTGCTTATGCTGGTTTCTATGAACTTTGCTCACCAAAGAAAGGAGAATATGTTTTTATCTCATCAGCATTTGGTGCAGTTGGCCAACTAGTTGGGCAATTGGCCAAATTGATGGGTTGTTATATTGTTGGAAGTGCTGGAAGCAAAGAAAAGGTACATCAACCTTAATTGGAATCTTCTTTAAAATATTTGTACTAGGTATGCATTGTTCTGACAGGTGCTACCAACAATATTGTTTTTATTCAATAATTCAATTAGATATTTGTGACAACAATAAAGTACACATAAGTTGATCTTCTGATTATATCATCACCTTTTACTAACATCCATTTTGAATGAATTTGAAACAATAGTATATATTTTGTTCTTAATTCGAACTGATTTTGCAGGTTTGATCTTTTTTGTTTTCCTCCTTGAATGAGTTGTTATTTATTTGTCTCTGGTTAGACATTAAAACTAATTTAACACAAATTTGCATAATATTCTGAAATCTTATTCAAATTCTCCTAGTCCTCACCCTGTTGTATGATTATATTATTTGGACCAAAATTTTAAGCTGCTATGCATGCTTAATCTCTGTTTTAAAGCAGGGGATATAGAAACATGCTCTTTTTTAAAATGAAATTTCAACACTTGTCCTGCTTTTATCTGAACAAGGTTGATATACTAAAAAGCAAGTTTGGATTCGATGAGGCCTTCAATTATAAGGAAGAGCATGACTTGGATGCAGCTCTAAAAAGGTCAGTAGAAAATTTGCATATAAATAATGTAAAAGAAATTAATGAGGCAAAATTTCTCATTATTAGCTGTGAGGCAAAATTGCACTGCATTAACTAATTTATTCATGGTGACTGCAAATTGCATAACATTAAAGAATAAATTTTGGCAGAAACTATATCTCAACAGCAATATCAAGGCCTAATTGTTAATTACAACTGCAAGAGCAACTTTTAGAAAAAACTGAGAGGCAATGACTTTTTTTTTGGTAATAATGTTAGGTGTTTTCCTGAAGGCATTGACATTTACTTTGATAATGTCGGAGGCAAACTGCTTGATGCAGTTCTCCTTAACATGAGATTCTACGGTCGCATTGCAGTAGCTGGAATGATCTCACAATACAATCTTGATCAACCTGAAGGCATAAGAAATTTATTATCTTTGGTATATAAGAGGATTCGTATAGAAGGATTTACAGTGTATGATTACTACCACAGCTTTCCCAACTTCTTAGACCTTGTGCTGCCTTTCATTAGGGAAGGAAAGATAGCATATGTTGAAGACACAGCCGAAGGCCTTGAAAATGGCCCTTCAGCTCTTGTAGGAATTTTTAGCGGCCAAAATATAGGAAAGCAAGTAGTTGTAGTTGCTCGGGAGTGATCATTTTACCTCCTTTAGCATATGTATTTTACACTTCTTTTTCCTTTTTTCTGTGTAATACTTATACAGCACCATATATAATGTTTCTCCCCATTACCATGGTGAAAGCCATTGCTGCTTGACAGCCATGGTAACTTGGTAAGTAAATTCTGAGGGTTCAATATATTATGGGCTGTTTCAATAAGGAACGTTTGTCCATATTTGTTAACATTAAGAAGATAATTGGCAAATAAACAAAAAAAATTGTGACTGCTAAAATAATTATTAGTGTTTTGGCACGGAATTGGGTCTTGATTTGAGCCACATGCTTATAGTATGAATGTTTCTATGCATAGTGACTAAAATCAAGGGTGGCATTTGTCTATTTGTTACTATTTCTCAAATTTAAGTGCTTACATTAATTAACAAGGGCGTTATAAACCTTTGTTTCAAGGGTCATATTGAGTGCTACAACCACCTTTTTTTTTTACCAAACAACTACGAAGCATCAACGTTTCTGTAGAGTCAACATAACTCTAATAAAACATTCTTTTGCTTTTGAGAAATAATAATGAAAAGCATTTTGGTCCTCAAGGGGTTGCCATAAGCTTGTTGACATTGAACATAATAGCTCCATAGCATTTTTAGCACTTGGCAATAAACAACTCGGTTGTGTAGAGGGGTTGGATTGGTACTTGGTAGAGAGTCTCTTCTCCCATCTGTGCTGTTCTATATTTACTATGAAAAATGCTACTATACTATATAAGTCTATAACATGTGTTTTGCCCCAACATTTCTTAACTGCTAGTGATAAGGACTAATGGCTT
Source organism: Quercus aquifolioides (assembly GCA_019022515.1). Lineage (NCBI taxonomy): Eukaryota > Viridiplantae > Streptophyta > Magnoliopsida > Fagales > Fagaceae > Quercus > Quercus aquifolioides. The sequence continues at coordinate 705,322 of CM032331.1, forward strand.
GTTTGGATGTTTAAAAAAGGAGGGGGAGTAGAGTAGAGGGAGGGAGAGTAATCTAATTACATTGTTTGGAAGTTTTTTAAGGAAGGAAGGGGAGGGGTTTGGAGGAGTTTGGAGGGGTTTCAACTCCCTCTAGCCTCTCATTTTTAATTCCCCCAAATTGGAGAGATTTGGAGGGGGAGTAAATTATATAAACTATTAACCAAGTAAATTACCTAATTTATCCTTATTATATTAACAAAATTACACAAGGGAAATGGCTAATTACTCCTTTCCCCCTTACTAATTTTAAAAACATCCAAACAAGGTGGAGAGGATTCATTCTCCTCTACTCTCCTCTCCACTACTCCCCTCCCCTCTACTCTCCTCCCTCTCTAAACTTCCAAACAAGCCATAAGGGAAGACAGAGAATAAAGGAACGAAAATGAAGTCAAAGTATGCCATTTTATTCAGATGGAAATTGAATTAAATGATGATTCCACTTGGGTTCACATTTTCTAATTACTGCAATTAATTAAGCTGACCCCAAAATATTGGGATTAAGGCTTTGTTTATTGTAATTGTCCTTTGCAATTAGTTATGGTCCTTTCACATTTGAGTGAATTTATAGATCCTTTCAAAACCCTTTCACCAAGTTCTAGAAGCATACAATATGATAACAGAGGAGTCCTTATTCAGTTGCCTAAATCATGGAAGCCAAAAAGTTTTAATAATCCTTTTATAAGTCTATCTTTCAAAAACATACAAACTGGTAACTTAAATTCAAATGAAGGTATCGAGGGGTGACTTTGAACGCAGTAAAACATATTTAAAAAATTATTTCCGCTATTGCATATGGTTAAAAATTGTTTAGGGAATCAAAAAGTTCTTCTTAAGGGATAATATTTAATACATTAGTTTTAAAATAAAAGGCTATAAATTTTCTAAACTACTCCTATTAATTTAAACTTAAATAAAACATATGAAACAGGTATTGACCTTGAAATAGAGGTAAAGAAAAGCCTAAGTAATGAAAGAATTTTTTTTTTTTTTTTAAATGTAGTTATTAACTTCTTTAAAAAGACAATATTTTGAGGTATGTGATTGTGATGTGGTGCATTGAAGAAGTCTGATATGCATCCATCCAACACATAGATACATGTGTATGTTATTAAATCAAGCTTAGCACAAAGATTATAGTTGCCACTTGATTTAGTTCTAAGAATGGCATGACCTCTATGAAGAGATCTAATTTGTATAACCAGAAAAAAAAAAAGGTTTGGCGTTAGACACCAAACATTGCCTAATCCAAAGGTCAGCCTTTGTTGGAAAAACAGTCAATTAATATAACAAATAACAAATTTATTTCCTTTTCCCCTCTTTGTGCAAATTAAATGGGTATTTCAAATAAATTAGATAAGCACAATAACCAATATATAAATATAAAAATCTCAGTAGCAAGCCACAATCAAGGCTCCGAATTTTTACATAGAAAACCCTTCAATGAAAAAGGAAAAACCAGAAAATGGGTTTACAACAATCTTCCACTATAGAAAATATTAATGGGTTTACAACAATATTCTCAAGAGCAAATGCTAGAGATTACCAAGAAAAAAAAATCAATCTTGAATTACAAAAAATTATTCATAACGCTATGCATTGAGGTGGATACTTACAGTAACAATAAGAAAAGATCTCACCAACTGGCCAGCATTTGAGAAAACGTAGAGGAACTTCAAGCAACAACACCAGTCAACATGCATGAGGCTCCGTTCGTTAGGAAAAATATACTGAAACTTCATTAAAATCGGGAATTATAACGACCTTCCAATTTTGGCTTGAAAGTAGTTGGTTTTATAGAAAAAATTTCTGAACTCTTCTTCTCTCTCATACACAGCAACTTTAGTTTTGCAATTTTTTCAATGAAGATAGCACAATTGTAAAGAGTAGATAAGTGTAGAATATTATTAGAAAATATGAAAAAATAAGAAGTGATAATTCAAATGAAATCCTTAAAATAAAAAACAAAATACTTTCTGAATTTTCTGAGAAATATTTGATGTGCTAATAGAAATTCAACCATCATGGAAGAACCACGATAAAATAGAGCTAAAAGTAGAAGATACACAGAAGCTATGCAGTAAGATATGTTAAATGTGAATTAATGGTTTGTCACAAAACTCTTAGGATATCATTAACCAAAGAATATGGTAATATATATATACAGCTGAAAAAAATAATAATAAAATAAAATAAAAGAAGAAGAAGAAGCAGAGAGGAGAACAAATCATGAACAATTAGTCAACTTCAAAGCAAAACACTAAACAGATGGAAATAGAGAGAACATACCATTTTTAAATGATTTTGACCTATTTATTACATAGGATGTATCAAAGGTTTATCTCAATAACTAGAATATGGGCAATCTTAGACCCTTTTGGGCTAAACTACATGACCTCTGATTGGGACAATCTAAGATCACTAGTATTTGTAATTTAGTGACGCAATGAGCCACTTCACCCTAAGCAGATATTGCGACTTCTTGCAAATGTATAGATCATTAATGAATGATAGGTCCTCAAGTTACTGTACAATATATTCTCACTATTTGGTTCTATGGAATGGTTATATATTTCTTTAAAAATTAAGTAAAGTTGAATGTGCCTTTATTTTATTTTTTTACCATCCCAGCCAAAAGAAATTAGGAAAAAAAAAAACAAAAAAAATACTAGAATCAGCAGCTTTAAACCATTTTAGAGATCCCACCAACCAATGTTAATTTGAAAATGTAAATTTTATATTGGCATTCTGCTAGAGGAATGTTGTTTACTGAAAATAGTCCAATATTATTACAAGTCCCTATTTAAGAAAGCTCTCCTAATTGATACATTTAGTTGGGTTAGAGCATTCACACCAGTGTATGTAAAGTCATGTAAAATAGAAAAAGAAGCTGTTTTTACACATTTTGTCCCAAAAATTCACTACATCAGTTCTTCTAAAAATGGCTAAAATCGTGTATATCTATACACGAGCTACAGTAACCGTGTAAATTTACACGGTTACTGTAGCTCGGGTATAGATTATTTAATTAATTTCTTTCGCTCCTTTTTTTCTCTCTCTCTTCTCTGTGCTCAACAACCTCAGGAGCTTCACCACTTCTCATCTTCTTCTTTTTCCTCAGATGCACACAAACACAAACACAAACACACCCACACACAAACACATCCACACACAACTTCGAGAGATTCACTTGCTCAAAAAAAAAAAAAAAAAAAAAAACGAGATACACAAACACACCCACACACAAGCAAACCCACACAGAGAAACAACAAAGAAACAGATCGGAGCCAGATCGGAGCTTAACTGGAACGGAGCTCGTTGATGTGTGGATCGGAGCTCGTTGATGCGTGGATCGGAGCTAGGTGAGATCGGAGCTGTGAGGGAGAGTGAGGGGTGGGATCGGAGTGGGTTGGAGCTGTGAGGGGTGGGATCGGAGCTGGATGGAGCTGTGAGGGGTGAGATCGGAGTGGGTCGGATCTGTGAGGGGTGGGATCGGGGTGGATTGGAGCCGTGATCGGAGTGGGTCGGAGCTGGACGGAGCTGTGTGGGGTGGGATCGGAGTGGGTCGGAGCTGTGAGGTGTGGGTCGGAGCTGGACGGAGCTGTGAGGGGTGGGATCGGAGTGGGTCGGGGTGGGATCGGAGTGGGTCGGAGCTGTGAGGGGTGGATCAGAGTCGTGATCGGAGTGGGTCGGAGCTGTGAGGGAGAGTGATTTTGGCGTATGGAGATGGGTAGAGAAGAGAGATGGGTATGGAGAGAACAAGAATCAGGAAAAATGAGAAGAAAGAGAGAGACCCGCGTATTTAACCGGTAGTTGGGAGAAATAATAAAAAAATAGATAAAATTGATTATTTAAATAAAAGAAGGGGTAGAATAGATAAACTGATGTGGGTGTTTTGTAAAAGTGAATGTGTAAAATAGAAAAAGTAAGTTTTTAGTGTAAAAATGGATGTGTATAATGCATGAGCTGATGTGAATGCTCTTAAGAGTGTCTCTTTCCATGCTTCTCAGTTTTAGTTGTGTGGATAATTAGTCACTGACATCTTTACAGAAATTGCAGGTCGAAAAGATTGATGGCTCCCTCGAGTTTCTTATCCTATCTAAAGACGAATTGTAGATGGTCAGAAATGAGGTTTTCCATGCATTTTGATTCTGTAATTTTTTTAAAAAGTTTTCCTTTCTTTGTTGAGATTCTTGTGTATTGCAAAAGGCCAAAAGTGGATATTGTGTCTTAATTGAAAAACTGTTCATTGCACTCTACCTCTTTACAAATGTAATGGAGATTAATCTTGCCTTTTTATCATTTATAGAAAGAAAATAGGTTATTTCTTGTTTTATCAATTTTTGAATGGGTGTCAAGTGTTTGCTTGACTTCTGAATTAATCAAATGTGTGGGTACTCCTAACCTTTCAACTCTTTGACTTTCCCATTTTCTTAGAAGTTGTTGCTACGATTAAAAAAATTCAGGAGCTGGAACAGGTAGAAAAGCAGTTGATGCGACAAGCATATCAAAGAGGTAGTGTAGAATCAAGGAGGTTCCTCTCACAGCAGATGTGTAAGCACCCTTCCTTGGCTTGGTGCTAAGGTTTAGTTTTCTGCAAGAGTGGAAGATGATGATGTGCATTAAAATCAAGTGGTTCATAATGATAGGAAATCTTAAGAGTTGTTTAGTTGAAGTTTTTATCTATAAACAAACTCATTAGGCTGCTAATGTATATTACATACTTTCAACTACTAGCATAGTGCTTTTAAGAGCTCCTTGAACCATGGATGCGTCTAACTATATTTGGTTAATCTATCCATGGGTGGGGAGATGTTTGGTCAGTCAGCATATTTGGTTTGAGGCTGGTGTAGGGAACCTTATTCCTTTTGGCATGATTGTTGGTGTGGCAACCAATCACTAAAATAAGCTTTTCCGTTTTCATAATGAAATGGTCTCAAATTTTAGAAAACGAGCCAAAGATTTCATGAAGGCTTTCCTCAATTGACTGAAAAGCTACTACCAAAACCAGTCATGCAAAAATAATTTCCTGAAACTATAACGGATTGTCAATTTTTTTTTCATTTTCTAAGTAACAGTTCAGAAAATGCTGTTGGAGCAATGGGAGGAAGGAGGGGACAATTGGCATGAATAATACACTTATTGGATTGAATCAATACTTTATATACTAGAAGGGATTAGAAAATTGAGAAAACAAACCAGCTAAAACTTCTGTTGGCTTGGGAGTGGATGAAAACTTCATAATGTAATTTTTCATCCAGCTGAACACAACAGATACGTTGTCCCTCATGCCTGCACATCAAAGCAAAATTCTTAATTGATTGAGTAATCTTTTAGGACTATTAATAATGTGGATCCAGGTTTTATTAATTCTGCTAAATAAGGATGGGAACCTGAGAAGAATTGAGGTTTATTTTGCATAAAGTATTGAAGTAGAGCAAGTACATAATCTTGGAAGACTAATCTCCCCTTCTCTACTCAGTAATACAAAACATTTGCTTTTTCCTTTTTCTTTTTTTATAATTTTTATGAGGGTTAATGGACTTAAGGAGGTTTCATAGTCATTTATTCAAGGGGTCAAAGTGTGGCAAATATGTATTCACTATCTCATTCCTCTCTTCTTTCATTTTTTATTTATTTTTATTTTTAAAGTTTGTTGTTATCTTTAGTTATTTGCTTATGGATTCTGAATAATTTACAGAGAAACCTTGCAGGTGATATACAAGGAGTGAAGCTACAGTGACTGGACCTAAAATTGATAGCAAAAGGCCAGGAAAATCATAGAAAAGCCAGCATGCAATTTCAACCACTTCAGCTGCTGCTAATTGTGTCTCATCTTCACCCACCACACAAAAAAAAAGTAGAGATAAATGTTACAATTTTAAGCACCAAGATCTGATTAAGAGTACTGGCCCTAATTATGAAAACACATTCAGTTTGACAATCTGTTTGAAGTTTGAATCTAAGTTCTTAAGTGCACAAAGAATAGGAAAGTTTTTTTTTTTTTTTTTTTTTTTAATTGATAGGTAATTGCAATATATTAAAAATCAAAATGGTATACAAAATAAAGAAAAACAGCAAAGCAAAACAAGACTAGAAAATAAAATACACGAAACCAGCAATATAATTAACGGCACAAAGGTAGAGTATCTAGGAAATCCATCAAAGAAAACGTGGAGAGAATGGAGGACTTCAATCCCCATTCATAAAGAGTCTTCAGAAATAAAAACTTGAAGTTTGGTGCAGTGGACTCTCTGTCCTTGAAAATGCAACAATTCCTTTCACCCCAAATGCACAAAGGCTGGGAAAGCTAAGGTATAAACTCGCAATTTTCTTTTGTTGCCATGAAAATTTTACATTTATTACTTTACCACTCTTAGATTTAAGATTATTTTAGTAAAGATGTTACAAGTTATGTTACAGAAAGAACACTTTGAGTTGTTAACAGAAGCCCATTTGTGATCATTTATAATTCATTAACCTCAGTTTCCACTATGAATTAAAAAGAATAAAAACAGTAAATTACAAATCAAACTATCTATATGATTGACAGAACTTGCTGTATATATAAACTAAATTTGGTTTTGTAAATCACCATTTATGAAGTAAATTATGTATAAATATCCAAAATGGTAGGCGAAAGCAAACCTGAAGTGCCTTGGCAACAGTTGTCATCGACTCAATTTTTTCCCAAATGCAAACTTCTTGCCAGCTTCCTGAGTTAGTCTTCGTCTTCGAAATCACAGCAATCTGGCCACCTTCAAAAGATGAAAACCATATATAGATATATTAGAACCATCAACACCTTCAGTGCTGTCTGAAATTTTAATTTACTAGTAGGACTGGGGATCGCATAATTTCATGGCCCCCAAGTAAAACTGACCCCCAACCCAAACATGAAATGAAAAATCAGCAAGAACTTCACCTACCCAATTTCTCATCATTGTGCAACTAAACTCCATTTTTCCATAATAGTTCACCCTCATAAACTGAGCAATTATGACCCAGTCCAAATCAAAAAAATCTACTGTTTAGTTTTAGACGGCCCTAAGCAAAAGAACTAATCCATATGTAAATTCTTACCGTATAATAACGTGAAGGTTACAAGAAATACAGAGAGAAAGAATTGAGTATGTGGACATAAAGTAGGTTCTAATAATGCTAAATCCAATATTCCAAATTTCCCAATGTCGAGAAAATTTCAATTTTGAAAAAATTAAAGAAAGAAGATAGCTTAGCAAACAGAAATTGAATAGCAGCAAGACATATTGGTAACAGAGTCAGCTATTTCAACCACGGGAATGTGGTCAACCTAAATTGTACTAGTAAACTATGCTTTTAGCAACTTTTGAAGTCTTGTGATGATTTGCAGAAAAAAAAAAATTGAATAAACTTAACCACTTACCCACTATCCTGTATGTCAACAAATGGAATATGGTCAATCTTGGACCGCTCATTGTCTTCCAAATTGGGGCAATCATAAATCTCCAGCATTTTCAATTGGATGAGGCGTCGCATGGCTTCCTCGGTGGGCAGATGCACCAAGCGATTGCAATCCACAATATACAGCTTTTGAAGAGAGGAAAGATTGCCCAGCCACTCTGGCAATGCTACCATCTCATAAAATCCTTGTATCCACAGAATTTTAAGGGCAATGAAGTATTGAATTTGGTCCAGGAGCAGGAGAGAGTAGGCTTACTCACACAATTTGAGCTTTTGAAGAGAGGGGTGAATGGATAAAATCCCTCTATCCCAAGTTGAATATTTCCTTTTTAGTTTTCTTTAAATTTTGCACTTTTGGCTTCTTCCTCATCTTCCACCTTCTCTAGACAGCATATGTTTATTTTTCCTCTGAGATTCTTTAAAGGTTCCAATTTTTTGATTCGATAACCTTCATCTCGACCCACACAAAATCTGGCAACGTTTGAAGGCAAGTCAACCGCCCCACATTTTAAGGCGCTGCTGCACTTTCACAATCAATAATGCAAATATGTCTTGTAAAAATGTGATTTACAATTATTTTGCGTTGGTTTTAATTTTTTGCCAAATTTGATTATATTTTTGTTTAATTATATGTACCTTGTATTTTATGTGGGAATTCATTATATGGGTTGTGTGTGTGAGAGAGTGTGAAGACTTAAGCGCCTATTAAAGACAATGTTGATTTCGCAAGAAGTTTCGCGAGAAGCCTTCCCGCGAAGTGAGCCACGTGCAATGCACATGACTAGAATGCGAAGAGTCATGACAACTAGTTTTTGCGAGTATTTCACGGGAAGCGAAATACTTGCGAAACATTCTGTTTTGCTATTTTGGCATATCTCCTCCACTATATCTTCACCCACATTATATATACCCTCATTATCCACATATTGAGAAGAGTGTTTTCAGAGAGAAAACCCTAGATAAAACCCTAGAGAGTTAGAGATTGTTATACCCACAATCCTCTACACAATCCTTGGTGGTTTTTCTCAACTCTTACCTCTCCATATCTAAATCTTTGAGAGGTTGATAGCTCAAACACTTACACCACTCATTCTGAGTGTAAAGTGAGGTTTTAGTGCTGCTAGGAAGCATTGGAAGAAGCCATTTGTTTGGTGGATGCAATCGGGCTCAATTGCGTGATCCAGAGAGCTAGAGAAGACAAGGCTTCGTCAAGTCAGTTGGTAGCAGGAGCTTGGAGGGCTTAAGTACATGGGGTAGACTAGGCTTGGAGGGTCTTTTGTTATTCATGTACTCCAACTTATTCTCTAGTAGATCGATTTACTGTTTGGAGAGTGACGGAGAGGTTTTTCGTCAAGTTCTTCGATTCCTCTTCGATAACACATCGCGGTGTTATCTTGTGTTTGCATCCTTCTTCCCTACTCTTTTAGCTTTCATTTTATTGTTGTTATTTGATGAAAATGGCTTAGAAAAGTTTTATTGTTTGTTCGCTCACATTTACTCTATTCCGCACTTAGTTTAAGTTAGAGTAAAATCAACCGAGCCGTAAGTTTTAATTTAGGGGTCTAAACAGCTCTTATGTTTTCACACATATTCGAGCTTTCATGTCTCTAGTTAATCAAATTGCTTAGGTCTTCTGGAAGCTTGATGAGATCAAGGCATTCAATTCTTAAAGTTTGCAAATTGAAAAGCTTAGTGATTGAATTTGGTAAATAATTAATTTCAGTGTCTGAGATGTGAAGAAGCCTCAGATGTATTAACACACCAATTGTTTCTAGTAACTCTATCAACTTATGTCCATATTGGTAGGGTTTATGCCCTAGAATCTAATTTATTGGCATGTTATAATAATTAAATTGTTTAATTATATGAAACTATTTGTATATGAACTAATTGTACATTATCAAAGTCCTTGAGATGCATTATATGTGATTAATGTGATTTAGTTACAGAAAATATAAATCTCAAATTCTTTGTAAACTCAAAATGTAGTTCGTAGTCAGTGATGAAATTTGGCATTTCATCTGTATAGACTATAACACATCAACTAAGATGTTTTGTCTTGATCATGGAAGTGAAGACTTGTAGTTGATGTGATGGAGATCAAAGCACCGCTTCGAAGGATCTCATTCAAGTACCAATTGGGCCAATTACGATAGCACGAGCAAAGAAGTTCAAGGATGTACTCAACGGACTCATCCAAGAGTTATGGGCTCAAGCAAATTCGTGGAGGCCCATTGAGCATGATCCACGTGGGCAACAAAGAATCGTCACCTTGATTCAAGTTCTAGAAGGATCCGATCAAGGATAAGAATTGGCAAGAAATATTTTGGGTCTATTCTAGAAGGATCGGATTGCATGGCTATTCTAGGCGCCACTTTCTTTCCATTTATGTTGTCTTTTGTTTCCTTCTATATGACTCTAGGCGTCCAGCTCTTCTTTCCTATTTTAGCGTCTCTTTTTTGGCAAGTAGGGATTTATTTTAGCATTGATTAGGAGGATGGGCATCCAGCCTTTATTGCCTTATATGTCTTGTGTGTTTTAGGAAGGTAAGGATTTCTTTCCTTACCCATTTTCGGCTTTAATTAGGTTTTCTATGTTAGGGTTTTTTTTTTTTTTTTCCTTGTAATGTTCAGCCCTTTAAATAGGTGCATAAGCAATGGAAAACGCAGACATTGAATATTCATAAAACTTGTGAGGTTTATTCTCTTTGGTTCTTTGAAGAACTATTCGAACTTATCGGGATTTCCCGTGGCGTTCATCTCGACTTATCAAACGGAGTTTCCACCACCGTTTGTGGCGTCTTCCTTATACTGAGGTTCTTGTTTGTCATAAACAATGGGTCGAGGTCTTCCATTCGAATCTGCCAATAGAAAAATCTTGGGTTCCCTTTAGTTGTTGGGTCTCGTTATTCTTGACGGGGTTCACATCATTTGGTATCAGAGCACGGTTTCTAGTTCAGGTTTGCCTATCCTTTAACATCTTTCATTCCTTTGTTTCTTCTTTAGCCGTCCACATCATTTATCTCTTCTTAGCCGAATTTCCTTTACCCTATTTGTTCAATCTTTGTTTGTTCTTGTTGATGTCTAAACTATTGGTCTGGTCTCACATCTCTTAGTTATTTCGAAATTTTATTTCATTATTCTCAAAAGCTAGTTGCTGATCGTCAAAAAAAAAAAATTTCACTAATCTGTGCTTCCAAAATTCCAAACTGCCATATTCCTTCTAATTCTAATCTGAAAATTTCCATATTCCTTTTGTTCAAATCTGAAATTCCTTGATTAGTTCTTGGTAAATTGTTGCTGGAAATTTTTGAGTTGTTTGTTTAGTTTCAAAAGAACTGAAAGAGAATTATCGAGTGGAAAAAGGCAAGAGTGGTGAGAACATCAGAGGGTAAAAGCCATATTATTTTGAGTGAAACACGAGTGGAGAGTGATCCACATTCTTGAGTGTAAACACGTAAGGGAGTGATTCGTGAGGTCCTTTCTCCTTTTTTTTGTTTTTTTTTTTTGTTTCTAACCTTTGTTTTGCAGAAATCATGTCTCACGATAGTGGTAAGAGCATTGCCGAAGATGATACAAAATTGGCTGATCCTAAAGTGTTTATGGAGGCCATGATGAGTGAGATGAGGCGTGTGATGAAGATGGAGATGGAGCAGGTTCACGAACGGATAGATCAGATGGAGAATAGACGTGAGGAGCAACCACAAACAGGTTGTAATTTGCGTAGAAGGGAAAGAGATCCATCGAGGGAGGAGGATGAAGAGCGTTATGGGTCTGGTTTTGATGAAGAAGAAGATCGGGATTCCATTGTTAACAATAGGAGACCTGGAGGAAGATATAGAGAAGCTAGGAATCGCGAAGATAACAACTTGGGTGGTATTAAGATGAAGATTCCGTCCTTTCAAGGTAGATCTGATCCTGAGGCATATCTTGAGTGGGAGAAGAAGATGGAGTTTGTGTTTGATTGCCACAACTACTCCGAGACAGAGAAGGTAAAATTAGCCGTGATTGAATTTTCTGAATATGCTATTACTTGGTGGGATCAGCTTGTGATAAACAGGAGGCGGAATAGAGAACGCCCAATAGACACATGGGAGGAGATGAAAGTAGTGATGAGAAAGCGGTTCGTTCCAAGTTACTACTACCGAGAGTTGTACAAAAAGCTACAAGGTCTTAGACAAGGGAGTCGAAGCGTAGAGGATTACTACAAGGAGATGGAGATTGCTATGATCAGCGCTAATGTAGAGGAGGATCAGGAGGCTACAATGGCTAGATTTTTACTTGGCTTAAACCGGGAGATCCATGATAAGGTAGAGATGCAGCATTATGTGGAATTGGAAGATATGGTGCATATGGCTATCAAAGTGGAACAACAACTCAAGAGAGGGATTGGGACACGTGCAGTCCATAACTTTAGTTCTACCTTTTGGAAATCGAGTCATGCCAAGCCGCTGGACAAGTCACAAATGCCCAAACCCAAGCCCAAGTCCGCGACCACCAGCCACATTCCTCAAGGTAAAACCGAAGCCTCTACCTCTAGGAATTGTGATATTAAATGTTTTAGATGTCAAGGCAGGGGCCACATAGCAAGTCAATGTCCAAACAAGCAAGTCATGGTGTTGTAAGCCAATGGTGAAATTGTGACCGATGATGAAGATTCCAACACCGACGACATGCTGCCATTGGAGGATGTTTCCGAGGAGGAGTATTTAGCCCCTGACGCATTGACATTGGTGGCGAGGAGAGCATTGAGCTTGCAAGCAAAAGGAGTTGATGAAGTACAGTGGGAGAATATCTTTCACACTAGGTGCTACATTAAAGACAAGGTATGTAGTGTGATTATTGATGGTGGTAGTTGTACTAATGTTACAAGCACAATTATGGTAGAGAAACTGGGATTGCCCATGGTAAAGCACCCTAGACCGTACAAGTTGCAATGGCTAAATGATAGTGGTGAGATAAGGGTGAACAAGCAAGTGTTAGTTGCATTTTGAATCGGTAAATACGAAGATGAAGTGTTGTGTGATGTAGTACCGATGCAAGCGGGACACTTATTGCTAGGGCGTCCATGGCAGTTCGATAGGCAAGTGAAGCATGATGGCTTTACGAACAAGTACTCTTTTGTACTTAATCAACGATCAATCACTCTTGTACCATTGACACCACAGCAAGTATACGAGGATCAAGTGAGATTACAAAAGGAGAGTGATCAAAAGAAAGAGAGTGAGCAAAATAAAAAGAGTGAAAATCAGAGAGAGGCCGAGAAAAATGAGAGAGAAAAAGAAAATCAAAGTTCGGCCCTTGAGAGAAAATCAGAGAGAAAACAAAAGAATTTCTATGCAAAAGTGAGTGAGATCAAGTGAGCAATGTTTTCAAATCAGCCGATGATTGTACTTTTGTACAAAGAGGCACTTTTAAACGCTAACGAACTTGACCTTGCTTTACCTAGTTCTATTGTTTCTCTTTTGCAGGAGTACGAGGGTGTCTTCCCCGAGGAAACACCACATGGGTTACCTCCAATCCGAGGGATTGTACATCAAATTGATTTTGTTCCCGGTGCAACCATTCCAAACCGACCAACTTATAGGAGCAATCCCGAGGAGACAAAGGAGCTTCAACGGCAGGTAAGTGAATTGTTGGAGAAAGGGCACGTGAGGGAGAGCATGAGCCCATGTGCGGTTCCGGTCTTACTTGTACCTAAGAAAGATGGGATGTGGAGAATGTGCGTGGATTGCCGAGCCATCAACAACATAACGGTAAAGTATCGTCACCCTATCCCACGCTTAGATGATATGTTAGATGAGCTGTATGGTTCTTGCATATTTTCTAAGATTGACTTAAAAAGTGGTTATCATCAAATTAGGATAAAAGAAGGAGATGAATGGAAAACCGCCTTTAAAACAAAATATGGTTTGTATGAATGGTTAGTTATGCCTTTTGGTTTGACTAATGCTCCGAGCACCTTTATGAGACTTATGAACCATGTTTTGCGTGCATTTATAGGCAGATTTGTTATTGTCTATTTTGATGATATACTCATTTATAGCAAAAACATAGATGATCATGTAGTACATTTGAAATCCGTTTTAGATGTGCTAAGGAAAGAAAGGTTGTTTGCTAATTTAAAGAAGTGCACTTTTTACACCAATAAGCTTGTATTTTTGGGATTTGTTGTTAGTGCACAAGGTATACAGGTTGATGAAGAGAAGGTACGTGCAATCCAAGAATGGTCGAGCCCCACAAGTGTAGGTAATGTTCGTAGTTTTCATGGACTTGCTAGTTTCTACCGGTGGTTCGTGAAGGACTTTAGTAGCTTAGCCGCACTGCTTACCGAAGTGATCAAGAAGAACGTTGGATTTCGGTGGGGAGAAGAACAAGAGAAGGCATTTCAATTAATCAAAGAAAAGCTGACTAACGCACCTTTGTTGTCTTTGTATTGGTATAAGCGCCGTTCTTATGCAAGAAGGACGACCAATTGCTTACTTCAGCGAGAAACTCAGCGGGGCAGCCTTAAACTACCCAACTTATGACAAGGAGTTGTATGCATTGGTTCGGGCTTTAGAGACGTGGCAGCACTACCTATGGCCTAAGGAGTTTGTGATTCACACCGATCATGAGTCCTTGAAACACTTGAAGGGCCAACACAAGCTAAACAAAAGGCATGCGCGATGGGTGGAGTTCATAGAGACGTTTCCATATGTCATTCGATACAAGCAAGGTAAGGAGAATGTAGTCGCCGATGCACTTTCTTGCATGTATGCCTTACTCTCCACACTTGATGGAAAATTGCTTGGTTTTGAACACATTAAAGAATTATATGCTAAAGACCACAAATTTTGTGAGGAATATCGAGCTTGTGAGAAAATCGCCTCTGGTAAGTTCTTTAGGCTTGATGGATTCCTATTTCGAGAAAATAAGCTATGCGTGCCTAATTGTTCTATGAGGGAGTTATTAGTGCAGGAATCACATGGTGGGGGATTAATGGGACATTTTGGAGTTGCAAAGACTTTAGCTATTTTGTAGGAACACTTCTATTGGCCTCACATGAAATGAGATGTCGAACGGATTTGTGGTAGATGTGTCACATGTAAGCAAGCTAAATCCAAAGTGCAGCCCAACGGTTTGTATACTCCTTTACCAATTCCTAGTGAGCCTTGGATTGATATTTCAATGGATTTTGTGTTAGGATTGCCTAGGACTAAACGTGGAAGAGATTCAATTTTTGTGGTCGTGGATAGATTTTCTAAAATGGCACATTTTACTCCATGTCACAAAATGGATGATGCTTCGCATGTTGCTGATTTGTTCTTTAGAGAGATTGTGAGATTACATGGCATGCCTAGGACAATTGTTTTGGATAGAGATGCTAAGTTCTTGAGCTATTTTTGGAAGACTTTGTGGTGTAAGCTAGGTACTAAGCTATTGTTTTCCACTACTTGTCATTCACAAACTGATGGTTAAACTGAAGTAGCAAATAGGACTTTGTCTACTCTATTGAGGGCAATCATTAGAAAGAACATCAAAACATGGGAAGAATGTTTACCACATGTTGAGTTTGCATATAATAGAGCTGTTCATTGATGGAGCACATTAATTTAGATGGCAAAAAGAAAGCTGATTTTGTGAAGCAAATTCATGAGAAAGCAAGACTCAACATTGAGCGTAGAATGGAGCAATATGCCACACAAGCCAACAAGGGACGTCGCAAACTAGTTTCTGAACCCGGAGATTGGGTTTGGCTGCATATGAGAACAGAAAGATTCTCGGATAAAAGACGTTCCAAATTGCTCCCAAGAGGAGATGGTCCTTTCCAAGTCCTTGAGCGTATCAATGACAACGCTTACAAGCTAGATTTACCTGGTGAGTACAATATAAGTGCCACTTTTAATGTTACTAATTTGAGTCTTTTTTATGTAGGTGATGATTTGAGGGAAAATCCTTTTCAAAAGGAGGGGAATGATGGAGATCAAGGCACCATTTCGAAGGATCTCGTTCAAGTACCAATTGGGCTGGTTGCGAGAGCACGAGCAAAGAAGTTCAAGGATGTACTCAACGGACTCATCCAAGAGTTATGGGCTCAAGCAAATTCATGGAGGCCCATTGAGCATGATCCACTTGGGCAACAAAGAATTGTCACCTTGATTCAAGTTCTAGAAGGATTCGGTCAAGGCTAAGAATTGGCAAGAAATATTTTGGGAGGATCGGATTGCATGGCTATTCTAGGCGCCACTTTCTTTCCATTTATGTTGTCTTTTATTTCCTTCTATATGACTCTAGGCGTCCAGCTCTTCTTTCCTATTTTAGCGTCTCTTTTTTGGCAAGTAGGGATTTATTTTAGCATTGATTAGGAGGATGGGCATCCAGGCTTTATTGCCTTATATGTCTTGTGTGTTTTAGGAAGGTAAGGATTTCTTTCCTTACCCATTTTCGGCTTTAATTAGGTTTTCTATGTTAGGGTTTTTTTTTTTTTTTTTTTTTCCTTGTAATGTTCAGCCCTTTAAATAGGTGCATAAGCAATGGAAAACGGAGACATGGAATATTCATAAGACTTGTGAGGTTTATTCTCTTTGGTTCTTTGAAGAACTATTCGAACTTATCGGGATTTCCCGTGGCGTTCATCTCGACTTATCAAACGGAATTTCCACCACCGTTTGTGGCATCATCCTTATACCGAGGTTCTTGTTTGTCATAAACAACGGGTCAAGGTTTTCCATTCGAATCAGTCCATAGAATGATCTTGGGTTCCCTTTCGTTGTTGGGTCTCGTTATTCTTGACGGGGTTCACATCATGATGTGTCCTAAGTGTGTAAAAGATATTGAATTAGACCACTGTGAAATTAATTATAACAATTAACAACTGTCACTTGAATAATTAATCTTATGACTTTTAATTTCATAGATTCTCAATCCTGAGATGATAGTGAATTTGATCATGAAATGTAGGTTACTTTGATATATCAGGAGTGAGATCTAATTTAACGATCAAAACCTTAGTGTACGGCATCCCAACAGTTGGGCCCACTCAGTCTCTTGTCCCCGCCTTAAAGCATACGGTAATTGGGCCCAACTACCCTTTTCACCCCAGGGATCTGGCCCAAACTAATGCCTATCGGGGGCCCAAACTTCACTACTAAATACATGCTCGGCAGAAAGTCGCCGAGCATACTGGGAAGGATTGCCGAACGGCGCGTCACTCTTGTTTTGCGCGGAGGTCTCTATAGGCGCCGCTTACCGAGCTATTGATGGATGTGGGCGCCAATTTCCAAAGCCATAAAGGCTTACCCACTCACTTAACATCTCCCTGATTGGACCCCCCATAGCACTAAGTGCACACCGACCCTGCCGGGCTACCAATGTTGGTGGAAGCCAAGTTCCAACGCCACCACACCTAGTCTCCCACTTACAAAGAACCTTACTGGACCCCCTGATGCACTAGATATGAGAACATTTATAGCCTGTACCTGGGCTTCGAACTATAAAAGGGGGGGGGGAAGATGAGAGGGGGGGGGGGGGGTTCTTTGGTGGGAAAAGAGGGAGGAGTTAGAGATAGGAATAATAGAGAGTTCAAAGAAAAAAGGAGACCAAAGGAAAGGAATGATAAGTGGCCTATTGTTGAAGAGGAAAAGGACCTCGTTGAGCCTCTAGTTAGAGAACGACCCATCGTAGGAAATTCAACCCAATAAACAAGTAAATTGTGAGCCCAAGTGGGGTCAGGCCCATCAGCCTCATTTGTGACACGCACACTTAGTATGTTGAGTAACCGCACGTAGTGTTGAGGGACCACATATTCTCAAGATGGAATCCATAATGTCTTTCATAGAGACATGAAATATTCTATTGAGATAAGTTTAATAGGAACTGGTTATTTATGGTCGGCTACTTTAGTAAGGAGTTACTAAAGCTTATATTTATTGAAATTAGATTTCATAAATACAAACAACTAAAAGATTAAACCGGAAACTTAAGGAATAAAATAGTTGTTTACAAAGTGACGTTTATTATGACTTTGTTCACTATGGATATTTCATGGAGGGGTCAAATGATATCATATTAGAGTATTGGGATATTTATTAATAAGGCTTAAAGTGCAATTATATTTCTATAGTTGTACTTGTTATATAATTAATAGTAACTTTGAACTTGTCAAGAGTTGACAAATAAGCCCGAGACCCATTGAAGCTAGAGCCTTAATTATCCCTTTGGTCCATCCCAAGCCACACACTTAAGCCCAATTGGGCTGGCCCAAAAGGCTAACCCAATTAGATAATCGGTCATTTATTTAATAAAAGTTATTAAATAAAGTAACTGCCAAGACAATTAATATGTACGTATGATTAAAAGAAGACAAAATAGTTTTCTCTTAAGTATCTTTTGAATACACCTTCTTATGGAGAATCAATGTACTTAAAAATTGATTGAGAGACCAGTCATCTTGGGCACCAAGTGGAATTGGGATGAAGATTGAAGGTATTCTCAAGTCTTGTTTTGAATTTTACTGTATTAAGGTACGTTTTTTGTTTTTTGTTCTAGAAAATTCAATGTTACATGTTATCTCTCGTGAATGACGTAGATCCTTCTATTGCTTCCGCCACGGGTTTTGTATGAGATGTAAAACCAATTTTTCCAACACATATAACTTTAAAACACGTAAGCTTTTAAATTCTAATAATATGTTGCCAAAGTTGCCAAAGTCAGAATTATCTAAAATTAGTGTGCACAATTTTGTGAAACCATCACCTTTAAATGAAACTAGCTTGTAATCTCATGCATATACAAGGATATCCACAAAAGATACATAGTATAATTCTTACATATATAATTTAAATATTGTTGATAGTCATTCTTATAGTTTTTTTTTAAGTAATTAAAAAGTCTTGCAAGAATGTTATTAGGCAAAAAAAATGTAAATTGTCCATTTTAAAAATATTTTTATGTTCATTAATTCTGGAGTCTTCCATTTTTATATACAATAACTCACTTGAATAGATATTTATGATATGGTCTCACATTTGAATCCAAAATTAAGAAATAAGACTCTCTAAATATAAATATTTTAGGACACATGGTGCAAAATTGGACTTCAATTGTAGAATCTAATTGGATTTTCTCTAATTTTTACCTATTAATATATATATATATATATAGATATATATTGTAGCAGTATTGGGCTTGGAGGTCCATTACACGTGTTGAATAAAGGACCTAAGGCCCACACCGAGGACGAAATGTGTCCAAGAAGGGAGTAAACATCAGAAGGGACCATATTAACAAACAAAGAAGTCACTCTTGATCATGACGACCTAAGGGGTTGTGCCGAGAATAAGAGTCACCTCAGCCGACTGAGACCGTGGCTCGTAGAGATGGTCCGCTATCCGAAGAAATGTCACAGAAATACTTAATTGATACAGATATGCACTATGGAAGCTCAAGACATAGAAGGATCCTAAAATATCCAAGGAAAAAGCTGCTACCTCCGCATTAAATGCTCTGCAGCTAACTCTCTGATCGCATTAATGTGGAGGTGATACCTGAACAGTGGGTTTCAGCCTTACAGCTACTACATGAAGACTTATGGGAGGTGTTGATGGGACAAGTGTCAAGATCCACCATCTGGCATGCACGTGGAAGATAGGGATGAAAAGGAGAAAGAGTATAAAAGGAAGGTGAAGGAGCGAAGAAATGGGGATTGGAAAAAGAAGGGAAAAACCATGTATCCATCTAGAATCGAACTTGTAATTCTCTTTAAAGATCATTATATAAGAATCGGTTTCCTCGGATATTGCCGATGACGTTTATTGCTCATTCTACAATCACCCATCCTCAATTTTTCACCATGCAACTACTCAATTTGTTGTTTGATTAACTAAAACCCAATTTTAACCCATCTCTCTACAAATTCATTGTGTTGGGCTTTTTGGGCCAAAGTCCGTTTACACCTTTAGGCTAGGGATCCAAACTGGTCCTTACATATATATAATAAATTATAAAATTTTAATTGTTTTTAGTAATACAAAAAAAAATGGCTCATAAATATAAAATCATTCAAACTCTCTCTTCCTCTAATTTTATATATAGTGTTAAATATATGATTATGTTTTTTATGATTTATTTAGATTGGACTCCTTATTTTCTACAATAAATTAACTCATTTGGAGCAAAAATTAAAAAAACTTTGATTAGATGGGACACGTAATGTAAAATTAAGTTCTAATTAAAATCCAATTTTTACACTGAATTAACTAACTTGGAACAAAATTTAAAAATTTTGATTAGATGGGACACGTGGTACAAAATTAGACTTTAATTGAATTTCAATTTGAAATCTAATTGAATTTTTTTATCAGCTTTACCTATTAATATATATATATATATATATATGACTTATAAACTTGAATTGTTTTTAGTTCTACAAAAAAAAAAAAAAAAGTACTCACAAATATAAAATCATTCAAAAATTATGTTCTTTTATGGTTTACTTATATTGGACTTCTCTTTTTTTGCACTAAATTAACTCATTTGGCACAAAAATTAAAAAACTTAGATTAGTTGGGACACATGGCACAAAATTAGACTCTAATTAAATTCAAATTTGAAATATAATTGGATTTTCTCTTAGTTTTACCTATTATTATATATATAGATTCCTGGTGTTGTTCGGCTATCAAATCCAACAAATAAACTTCGTACCTAGTTGAAATTATTTGAAATTGAAGATTTTGATTTTGAAATTGAGAGCATAAAATCATATACGAAATCATGCATTTTGCACCTGATAATATTACCATACTCATCATTTTTTGCATTTTGTAAAAAGGATTTGTCTAACAAAATTTTTAAATACTTGTTGCCAATATCCTCCATCACCATACTTTCTTTAGATGGTTCAAGAAACCCTTGAACCATCCAATACTAAATTAGTTCATCCTTTGTAATGTCATAATCTTTGAGGAAGATTGCACAATATGCAAAACATCATTTTAAAGATGTTATTGTAAGACTATCAAATCTTGACGTTAATTTCAGAAAGAGATCATCACCACCTAACAAATCCCAAATTTTTACAGCATTGTATTCTCTTACTATAACTTCTAAATCATTGAGGGAGGAATCTATATTGTGTAGGCTAATCTTGGGGTTTGAATTCACAATTTTAAGCCCCAAGCCATCAACTTCATTCACAAATTTATCCAACATATGTTTGATGGTCTTAACTTTATCAAAATTACAAAATGAAATGCTAGGTGCCTAATTCATCATTTGGTTATGAATCAATACCTTTTGCCGAAAAATCTCATAGCTGAACTTATCTAGCACATTATCAACATCATAAACTACATCTCTAAGCTCTGTTAACTAGATCCACATAGACTCATCACTTACTTGCCTTTTCAAAGCATCATGTAACATGACATGAATCTTGCATAAGGTGTAAAGAAGATTTTTCAGCTCCTCCTCCTCCTTGCCCTTGAAACCCCACCCAAAATCGGTATGTTCAGTGACAAGTGAAATTACACTGGTGACTAGTTTATCCCTAACATCATCGAGGATAATTTCAACAATATATTCTTCCTCACTCTGCAAAAGAGAAATTAGTATGAAAGGTTTGCAAAGTGTTAAAATGTATGGTTTTGTTAGAAATAAACAACTATGTATAGAGTTGCGACTAAATCAACACCTGTTTGACAATTTTGTCTTTAATTTTTGATGTTGAAGCTAAGGTGATTTTTCTCTTCTCAGCACCGCTTGAGGTGGATGCACTTTCAAGCTTTTTGTTAGACTTTTGAGTTTCTTGAGCTTCCTTTTGAACATTTTGAGACACAGCTCCACATGCCATAATGTCATGGGCTACAACTCACTACAAGAAAAAAAGGCCTGAAAAAAGTATAGCATAGTATAGCTTTGACCTATACTTGTCACTTAGGATTTATTTGTGAAAGTGTTGTGAACATAGTATTTCTCGCAACTTTTTGGTTTAACCTTCAATAAGACAAAATTTTGAAGGGATCAAATTTTATTTTTAATAGGCTCAAGTTTTTTATTTAGGATGTTCAAGATTTTTTTAGGGTGGTAAAAACCCCTTATTAATTTAAAATTCAAATTTTTAAGGTATATAAAAAACAATTAAAGTCATGACCACTTTGATTAACATGTAGAGTCCTCCCTGTCCTGATACATAAGAATTAATTTTTTTTTCTTATATTACATAATTAAAAAAATAATTGATCAAATTTAATTAGTTAAAGATCAAATTCAACCAATTACTTTGCTCTCATATTAGGAGAGAAGGTAATAAATTTGCCTATGGTCTAGCTAGGCAGTTTCCTAATATCTCGGATTATGCCGTTTAGATGGAGGATGTTCCATCCATTTTTTATTCCATACTTCAGTTAATATAGCGGTTTTAAAACCGCCCCTACAGGGTATTTAGGGAAATAGAAATACAACCTATACCAGCGGTTTTAAACTGCTGTAATACGTACTGCCTATGCCAACACTTTTAAAACCGCCAGTATAAGTCATTTTAGATATAGAAATAAGCTCTATACCAGCGTTTTGGAAACGTCATAATAGGCCTTGCTTATATCAGCGCTTTCAAAAATGCCGCTACAGGGTATTTAGGGAAATAGAAATATATCCTATACCGGCAGTTTTAAATCGTTGTAATACGTACTGCCTATACTAGCACTTTTAAAACCTCCGATATAGGTCATTTCAATATTATAAAAATAAGCCCTATACTAGCGTTTTTAAAATGTTGTAATAGGTCCTGCCTATACCAGTAGTTTCAAAACCGCCACTACAGGGTAACCAACAAAATAGACTATACCTTATTCCAACGGTTTAAAAAACGCTAGTAAAGGTTTTTTTTTTTTTTTTTTTTTTTTTTTTTTTTTTTTTTTTCAGGCACCTATAATAAACCTGTAATACATATTTTCCAAGCACCTATAATGTAATAAAAATACAATACCACTTTAAACCAACAAACCAAATATATTTAATCACACCATATCAATATATATATACCAAATAATACATCCCAAATGTCTAGAATGTTATGCATAGAATAATACATCCCAAATGTTTAGAATGTTATGAACAAAATAATATATTCCAACTGTGTAGAATGTTATGCACAAAAGAATACATTTCAATTGTCTAGAATGTTATAATAAAGTTTCCAACTACGACATACACACACACACGTACATACATATACACATATATATATATATATCAAAGTTTGAAAGTTTATTATAAATATCAAAATGTCAAACTAGCTACTCCAAAATAAGGCCCACTCCTATTAAAATAAATAAATAAATAAGGCCCACAATCTACGTCATCATTGCCTAATGCCTGTCATCGGATGATAGGCGTTGATCATTGGGAGAATAGATATCCGCAGCCGAATCATCATCACCATCCTACAAATTAATAAATGCACAATGAATTAGATTATTTAACAACTTTAGTAACTGAAGGACACAATATCATTGGTCTATTACCAATTGAACACATTATATAACTACATGGATAACGTGGAAAATTCAAGTTAGTCTTCATATAGGTCATTGGTTCTTCCTTGTGTCTTTGTCTTAAATTAAATATGTATTTTTGTAATTGAAAAATATAGCAAATCATAATTACTAATTATTACTAGATTCATGATATTATCTTATGTCACAAAACACATCATTTAACTTGTCAAAGGTATATTTCAATAAATAAATATAAAAATAAAAAGGTTTGTCAAAGGTAGAAAATAGGGATCTGTTGGGATAGTTGAAATAAGGTAACTCTTAAACTACGCCGCCCACCTTGTTAATCTGAGATTGAGTGGCTTTGTAAAAAGGTTAGGATGCTAGTTAGTAACATAGATGAACTTACAAACTATGTTTTTCACCTAATCTTAGATTGATACTACCTATGGTTTTCCAAAGCATTTGGAAACAAGCACTATATCTTAGAGTGCAGATTGTGAGTGACACCCATCCATGGCAACACAAATATGGGTGGTACTGTTGATACATAAGAATTAATTTTTTTCTTATATTACATTATTTAAAAAAATAATTTATCAAATTTAATTAGTTAAAGATCAAATTAATCAATTACTTTGCTCTCATACTAGGAGAGAAGGTAATAAACTTGCCTATGGTCTAGCTAGGCATTTTCTTAATATCTCAGATTATGCTGTTTAGATGGAGAATGTTCCATCTATTTTTTTTATTACATACTTCAGTTAATAAAGTCGTTTCTTCTCAATAAAGTCTTCAGCTTTTCTTCTAAAAAAAAATACTAAAGATGAGCTTTTATAAAGTTAAGGTATCGTGATTAATATATTACTTTATTTTATATACCCATTTTTTTCATCTCAAAAAAAAAAAAAATAATAATAATAATAACTAAATTAGTTAAGGTATATAAAAAAATCAAAGTCATGACCACCTTGATTAACATGTAGAGTCCTCCCTGCCCTAATACATAAGAATTAATTTTTTTTCTTATATTACATAATTAAAAAATAATAATTTATCAAATTTAATTAGTTAAAGATCGAATTCAATCAATTACTTTGCTCTCATACAAGGAGAGAAGGTAATAAACTTGCCCATAGTCTAGCTAGCCATTTTATTAATATCTCGGATTATGCTGTTTAGTAGAAGATGTTCCATCCATTTTTTATTCCATACTTTAGTTAATATAGCCGTTTCTTCTCAATAAAGTCTTTAGGTTTTCTTCTAAAAAAAAAAAAACTAAAAATGAGCTTTTATAAAGTTAAGGTATCGTAATTAGTATATTACTTTATTTTATATACCCATTTATTTCATTTAAAAAAAAAAGCGAATAAATAAATTAGTTAAATCAAAAACTTAAAAAAGGTGAACATATCATAATGATAATTATTAGTATATTTGTAGACACGTAAAATTTGAAGAAAATAGACTTCGCAGGCCAAGTGAATTTGGGCTAGAAGAAGCCCTTGGACAAATGGCCCACAACTAGGAGCTATGGGCCCAACAGTAAAGAAAAGAGGGAAAGCCCCAAAAAAGTGAGGCAACAGCCCAAGAATGGGTGCAGCCCGGAAACCTTAATCAAGGAGCAGAAGGATAAAGCACCCAAAAGAAGTGGTCATTCCGCCGTTGTGGGACTAAGTCCAGATCCCAGAATCCTATACAGATACTTTCCGATAGCCCACACTCAGGTCCTTTATTTGGACTTGGGTTCAGCAATGACTTTTGGTTTTCAACCCATTTAGTCTTTTTTTACCCCTTTTCTGGGCTCAACCCATTTACTTAGTTCAAAACAATTTCGAATTGTACGTGTTAAGAAAGTAGAATTGTGTGCAATTGTACATGAAATGAACAGAATTGGCCCATAACGTTTTGGAAGGACTATTGAAAATACAATCAAAATCTGAAGTATGAAATGAAAAGAACATAATCTAATCTAAAATTTTCTCAATAGGGTAGTCAGCTGAAATTTGCATTTGCAGAACAACAGCACAGTGGTGAATAAGTCTGTTAAAACAAATAATAATAATAATAAAATTAAAAAAAAAAAAAAAAAAAACAGCTCAATGCTGAATAGAGGAAGAGGACAATGCAATTGAGCTGCTGAAATAAGTTGGAGGATGAATAGAAAAGTAATCTTATTGGCTTTTGGTGGGCCCCAGTGACACTTCAAACTCCCATTTTCTCTTGAAACCAAATCATCTTTTTTTTTTTTTTTTTTTTTTTGTCTTCTTTTTATAGAAAAAACATATTCATTTTCTATTCATCCACTTTTCAACCCAACCAAACAAAGCTAGTCCAGTTATTAATGAAATTGAAGAGATTGTCCCATGGCTAGACTCAAGTACAGGTCCATAGAGAAAGATTAAGGATTGCATAGAAGGAGAATCTAGCATGATGAAAAAAATTTAATCAAACTAATTTTTGGTCAAGAAACTAAAGTAGATGTTAATAAAATGAAATCAATAATTGATAACTTTAGTTTTGTTACGCATATTTTGATTCCCTGCTATGGGTAAATCAAGTGGACTCAGCCTTTGTTGGAAAATGACATTGATATAGAAGTAACGGCCCAAAACTGACATTTCATCCATCTTCTAGTATTCAAGGTTCATGAATCATGATCGATTAGCCACTAAAAATGTCATAGCATGACATTTCAGCAACAAGCAATTGAGCATATCAATGTCGATTTTGATATTAGATTGAAAATGAAAGAACTCTAAACAATTGCCGTCACATTTTAAGTACTATTGTTAAATAGCCTCTTACACATATATAATCATTTTACAAACTGATCGATATAAAGAATTCAAAAAAAAAAAAAACAAAAAAACAAAACAAAACAATAGTTGTCACAAAAAATTAATTACATAAGATTCCAAATTGGTGGACCTTGTGGAACTAATAGTGATGCCAGTAGAAAATTCATATATGAACTATGAACAAGGACTTATTAGCCTAGGATTTAGTGGCAATAGATTCACGTGGTCAAACTTTAGCTGGGGAAAATGAAAACATAACATTACGGGGAAAAAAAAAATTATGACCAATGGACCAAAGGTTGAAGAAAGGTAAAGTTACAAAATTGGTCTAGTCCTCATGCGATTCTTGGTTTTCCCCAACCAACTCTTCACCCAAATTTGTTTATGTCAACTAGATTATCAGCACAGTCATAAATTAATTCCACTTCTACCTTAAACAAACAATTCACCAACATGCCAAGAGCCTAGTAGCTCAACTAGCACTTTTTTTAATTAAGAAAAGGAACGAATTTTATTATAGGATCATCTATACATCCATGACTTTACTGATACTGTTACTTCAACAAAGTTTTGTGCTGGTATGGTTAGAGACTACTGGCCCCTCACAAGTTTGATATCCCATCTCCAGCTAAATCATTCCTACTGTGAAGGGAACAAGGAAGCAGACTTTTTAACAAAGCTTGGATACAGTTAGGGTTTGCCTTTTGCTATGCATAGCTCTCCTCCACTTAGGGCCAATTGCCTTGAATTCGTCGAATTCATACTCAAAGTTGGGACAAAATGGGCTTCCGCCCTTTTTGGGCAAATAATATAGGGAAATGCCCCCCTTCCCAAACTAAATAGAGAAATGCCCCTCTTTTAAAACTCGATTTTTGATAAATCGAGTTAGTCCCTATAGTGGCGTTTTTAAGGAACCTATAGTGACGTTTTAAGACCTATAGTGACATTTTTTAACTCGACTTCAATAAAATCGAGTTATAGGCAATGAAATCGACCTATAGTGGCGTTTTTTTACCTATAACTCGATTTCTTTGAAGTCGAGTTAAAAAACTTCACTATAGGTCCTTAAAACGTCACTATAAGCTCCTTAAAACGCCACTATAGGGCTTAAGAAATTTTTTTTTTCTAACTCGATTTATCAAAAATCGAATTTTAAAAGAGGGGTATTCTCCTGTTTAGTTTGGGAAATGGGGCATTTTCCTATATAATTTGCCCAAAAATGGCAAAAGCCCATTTTGTCCCTCAAAGTTGCCCCTATTCCAACTTCCTCCTTGTATGTCTGCTAGCAATTATAATAAATTGTTCCTCTAGCTGGAAACAATAGACATTGTCTCAATTGCATTTTCCTACACATGATAACAATATAATCATGTGACAAGGCAAGGAAAATCACAGGCCAGCACAGAGGGTTAAAAAATCATAGTTTCAAAAGGCATCTCTTTTTTTCCTTTTTGTATGGGAAATGAACAAATTAACAAAGGGTACCTCCTCTCTTCCACAATTGCTCTCATAGTTTCAAAAGGCATCTCTTTTTTTCCTTTTTGTATGGGAAATGAACAAATTAACAAAGGGTACCTCCTCTCTTCCACAATTGCTCTTCGCTTTGTGAGAAGTATCTACACAACAGAAAATATATTACTAATTCAATGATGATCAACAGCCATTTACACAAGTAGTTAACACGAAAATAATGCAAAAAAATTAAAATTCCTTGCTTAAAGCCTTTTCCTAAACGGTGTTGCAATTAATTCAACTCATCAAATATCTTATAATTGAATAAGGGATTTGGATACAAATATATTAAACAACACATAACTCCCATATTAAACAGTGAAAAACTAGTCCCATTATAGATATACACATATACAATACCTCATGAAATGCATGGTTGTTAAACACGGACCCAACCGGCTGGTTCGACTGGGTTAACCATGAACCGGTCATGAAACCAGTTTTTGATATGCAAGAATTGAGCTTTTAATAGATATGAGAGAACCGTGTGAACCAGGGTTTAACTTAGAAAACCAACCAAACTGTAGTCCGGTTCAACCTGGTCCCATTATAGATATACACATATACAATACCTCATGAAATGCATGGTTTTTAAACCCGGATCGGATTGACTGATCCGACTAGGTTAACCGTGAACCGGTCATGAAACCGATTTTTTATATGTAAGAACCGGGCTTTTAATAGATATGAGAGAATCGTGTGAACTGAGGATCATATGATTTTACGATCTCACCTGCCCAAAATGATCCAGATCTTTCAAGGATCTATGTGATTGTTTAAAATCGGTAGGATCGTACGATTCTGACGATCCCAAATGATCTTGATTTCTTGTAATTTTCTTTAACTTGACAGAATGCTTAGTTGGGCCCAAATGAAAAATAACATCCCAATAGACCAAATTTTGCTATTCTAATGTAGAGAGATAGAGTGTCAGTTGGACCCAAATGAAAAATAACATCCTAATAGTGTCACGTTTTAAGGTTTTTGGCCTTTTTGGCCTCTTGATGTATGGTAATTACATCAAATGAATGAAAATTTTTTGTTTTTTATGAATGAATATATAATTTATATGATTATTTAAGATACTAATGTGTATAATTTATGTGATTATTAACACCGTGGTGGCTTAAACCGCTTATATCAGTACTGATCATAAACTTATAGAACTTTTCACTTCAATTTCTAAGGTACAAAACCCAATTGTACAAATTTTTACGAATAATCACCTTATATGTAAGTGAGTGGGATCTATCCTCCGAACAATTGCATGATCTAGTGCAATCAGAATGGTCACCTGTTGGGTATGAACATAGAGTAAGCTTACAAGAAGAAAACACCAGAATAATGGAAAACTATTGCGTCCCAAGGCCACATGGCAGATAATTATGCAGCAGCAGATGAGGATAAATAAGCAATAGTAGATTATGTTGATATTGTTTAAAATTTATATTTGATAGAAGTTAGTTCCAATTTGTTAGGATAGTTATCTCACTATGAGTATTATATATGTACTATGAAGAAAGGAATGTAACTTAAGCAGTGAATTAATCCCAACAATCCTTTCTCCTCAGCAAGATCCTTACCCACCCAATTTCTCATTCTTATGCAACTAAACTCTATTTCTCCACAATAAACTGACCCTCATAAACAGAGCAATTATGACCTAGCCCAAATCTACTGTCAAGTTTTAGACAGCCCTAAGCAAAAGAACTGATCCATGAACTCTTACAGTATCAAAACATGAAGGTTACAAGAAATGCTGAGAGAGAGAAAATTTTAAATTTGAAAAAAATTTATAAATCCAATATTCCAAATTTCCTAATCTCCAGAAAATTTTGATTTTGAATAAATTGCAGAAAGAAAGTAGCTTAGCAAACAGAAACTGTATCGCAGCAAGACAAATTGGTAACAGAGTCAGCTATTTCAACAACCGGAATGTGTGGGCATTAAGCAGCGGAAAAATCCAGAAATGCCCGAATGAGGCTCCAGAATTTTACTCCCTATTCAGGTTGTTGATTGACAAACTTACTCCACAGGAATTGGAGCAGTGGGCTACGATGTCATGGGCGATTTGGAACGCGAGAAATAAGTTTTGTTTTGAAAAAACCCAACGGCATCCAGAACAAATTCTACGAGAGGCTACTGGTTTTTAAGTGGAGTACCAGAGACTAAACGCAGCACAAGTGTAGAATGTTTTGGTTTCTCTTTCCGTGTTCTGCTGAGCTCTACAATCAGTGTTTTGTCAGGCTTATGGTTTTATGGTTAGTTTTGTTTTGGTTTTTTGGTCTAGGCCTGACTAATTATTTTGATGTAGTTTTATTTCCCTGATGTATGTTATCTAAATGTGGCCCTCCTGATTTGCCCAGGATGCTAATGGCCAATTCTGTAATACTTAAGATTTTACATCAATAATATTTCTATCATTTATCTCAAAAAAAAAAAAAAAAAACAACCAGAATGTGGTTGACCTAAATTGTACGAGTAAACTATGCTTTTAGCAACATTTTAAGTCTTGTGATGATTTACAGAAACCAAAATTTGAATAGCACAAGACAAATGACTGCAAATAGTAATTTCATAAATTGAAATTTTCAAGTATTAACAGAGTGGTTGGTAATATTAATATCAACTATTTATTTCAACAATCATTAACCAAAATTGTAGCATTTATACATTTTCTTAGTGGTGTCCAATTAAGTATTAATACTCTCACCCATTACAAACAGAAGAGGATATAAGGTATGAGTAAACTTACGAATTGGGAAATTGAATAAATGGATTTTGGTCAATCTGATTGCTTAATTTGGGGCAACCATATATCATCACCGTTTTCAATTTGATGAAGCGTCGCATGGTTTCCTCGATGGGTAGATGCACCAAGTTCTTGCAATCCACAATATACAACTCTTGAAGAGAGGAAAGGTTGCCCAACCACTCTGATAAAGCTACCATTTCGCCAATTCCTGTATCCACAGAATTTTAAGGGCAATGAAGTATTGAATTTGGTCCTGAAACAGGAGAGACTCATAGAATTTGAGCGTTTGGAGGGAGGAGTGAATGGAGGAAGTAGAAGGCAGACAATCCCCATTCTCCATATATTCAACAGATGATGTATAACACAGTACCACACTGGGTAGTGTTGTTATGGATGGGACACCTGGCAATGACCTCAGCTTAGGACAATGCTGTACTACCAACTTCTGAAGGGAAACGCGGGTGTGCAGTGAGTCTGACAAATCACTCAGTTTATTACACCCTCTAACAATCAACTCCTAGAGGCAAGGAAACACCAACAACACCTCACTTGCGCTTGTCAACTCCTTTGCATCCTTCCACTCTTCTAAGCTACCAATAAAAAGCAATTTGAGTATTCTCAATGCCGGGAATAATGCAGTAGTATTTATGTAACTCCCTTCGCTGTAACTGTAAAACACACTTCCTATACTTCTTTTACCTTCACCATTCCTTCTATTTCTAGAACCCCAAGACAAGGTAAATGCCCTAGGGTAGGAACTTCTTCACATTCCGTACACCGATTCAAATAGATTTGAATCAGATTGTGAAATAGCGACAAACCAACCCATGATGGGAATTTCTTTCCTCCATAGAATTTGATTCTCAAGCTTTTCAAATTAGGGTGAGGCTAGAGGCCTTCCAACACCTTTTCATCTTTATCATACCTGTCCACTGCTATTGAATATTCCCAATATAATCCCAACTTGAATATTTCCTTTTCTTTTAATTTTGCACTTCTGGCTTCTTCCTCATCATCCACGTACCCTAGATTGTAAATGTCTATTTCTCCTTTGAGATTCTTCAATGGTCCCAATTCTTTGATCCGATAACCTTCATCTCGACCCACACCAAAAAATGGTAATGTTTGAAGGCAAGTCAATCGCCTCATATTTTTGAGTAATCTATATATGTACGATAACCCCATCAAACTACCAATATTAATATGTCTCAAGTTAATCAAATTGCTTAGGTTTTCCTGAAGCTTCATGAGTTTAGGGAATTCTTCAAATCTTAAAGTTTGCAAATTGTAGAGTTTGGTAATGGATTTTGGTAATTTCTCAATTTTAGTGTGCGAGATGTATTTGTTTTTAGACCCTTTAAAACACAACCGGATTAACCTAGTTAATTAGCCAAGTTATTACTTAGTCCAAATTCCAGATCTAGGTTAATACAATCATATAATCATATCAATGTAAAGTACGAAATATAAAGAACACAAAAATATGATGACCCAGGAAAACCAAACTGGTAAAAAACGTAGGGAGGATTTAACCTAACTATCCTCAAGGTAAAACTGAATCCACTATGAAAGAATCGAAGTTTTACAATAGCGACTTAGATCAGTAACTACCTCATGTAGAAAACTTATTGACACGACCACGTGCAACCTCCGAGACCACGAACCCCTTCTTTCTTGGATTCTCCAGCAAATACAAGTACTCCCGCTTGGGTATCTTTAAGCTCTTTAGTGCAATAACTGAATGATCATCAAGCTCTCAATGAAATTTCATTCTTGATAATCCTAAACATGTGGGAAGGCAACCATTTCTCAGATCTCACAAGAGATTCACACACACAACAAAAGAGCAACCTCAAAAACGTGGCTAGGGTTTACCTTCTATACTTAGAGCAAAATATAAAACCCTACACGTCATATGGGCTGATTTAGAAATTCTGCAGAAAAAACATTCTGCCCGACTTTCGATCAATCGAGTCTAATTCTCGATTGATCAAGCCAGACCAAATTGCACAATGAATTCTGCAGCAGCTCGATTCCAAATTGATGTAGAACAGACAGCACATGCCTTCCTGGAGCAGCAGGAGTGCAGGAAGTCACAACGCAAGATCAAAGGGGGGTGCCAATAAGGGCCATCAAGGGTAACATTGTTGGAATTGCATGAAATTTGGCAGGTTGAAGGGAAACGGCGTTCTGATCCAGAATCATGTCATGAATGTCACCAAAATTTAGGCAAATTCCTTCATTAAGGCCCCGAAAACAGTGTTTTTGCTATTTATAGTAATATTTGTTTTTCCTTAATAACTTTTAGTTTAAAGGTTAGAATAAGGTCCCGTCTATTTTGGGACGACCCTTAAGGTCAGTAGTTTATGATTCTGCATTTAACTCAATTTTGCCATTTTTGGTAAAATTCGGTAATTTTGTCACCTAATCGCTTAATTAGTGCAAATTAGGGTTTTAAACGTTTTTTCTCAGTATTTATTTGTTTTGTAGCCGTCAGAGGCAAAATAGACTATTATCAATAAACACAGACGTTTTGTCAAATTTTCTTCTGATAGATTCCAGTTTTATCTCCTTGTAGATTCAAGGAACACCTCGTGGATTTGAGGTTTGCTACCCAGGAACTAACAGTTTAGTTTCTGCCCATCAAAAAGAGTATCGTGTGTGCTTTTCTTTAGGCTTCCGTGACATCAGTTGGTATCAAAGCCTTGACTTACCCTGGTCTGATGGCTAACCGGGGAGACGGTGACCACCATAACAATGACGGCGGTGACGACGTCAACAACCCAGTCCTCACTAGGGCTGAGTTCCTTGATTTTCGTGATGAAAATCAACAATTTCGTGATTCAACCCAGCAGACTCTAGACCAGATTCAAGAAGCGCTTGCCACCTTGCTTAACCGAAACCCTAATCGCGATGACGGAGAGCGATGTGATAACCGAGTGCGTGGCCCTCCCTATCGTGGTCCAAACTGGAACAAGCAGCAAGACTACAACAAAGAAGACAGTGAAGATGAGGAGTATGCAAAGGGAGTCCTTGGAAATCATCGTGGCCCCGCAAGGGATAATGGCCTAGATTATCAGGAGCAGAGGGACTATCGGATGAAAATAGAGTTACCATCCTTTAATGGTAATGTCTCCATTGAAGAGTATCTGGATTAGGTTAGTGAAGTGGAAAACTTTTTCGATTGTATGGGTACAGCAGATGACAAACAGGTGTGTTTGATGGCCTATAAATTGTAGGGAGGAGCATCTGCCTGGTGGGATTGTGTTCAATTAAACCGTACCCATGAACGAAAGCTTCCAATACGATCATGGAGGAGAATGAAAAGATTAATGGCAGATCGGTTCTTACCACCAGATTACCAGCAGGAGTTGTTCAGACAATACGAAGATTGCAGGCAGGGTACTCGGACAGTTAATGAGTACATGGAGGAGTTTGACAGGTTAGCAAATCACAATGATTTGGAGGAAACTGAAGATCAACGGATATCTAGATTTGTACACGGGTTACGATTTTCCATCCGAGATCAGGTATCCTTACAAACCCTATATACTTTGAATGAGGCTGTAACTTTATCCAAGAAAATAGAATATCAGCATCTCAGGGCAGGTTCGAAGTTTTCCAACCGCAGTTCGGAGTGCTTTAGTTCCACTGCCAACAAAGGTAAGCAGCCCATGTTTACTCCACAATCATAACCCGTGGTTAGGGAGAATAGTGGTGTCAACCAATCCATAGTGGTAGAAGCAGGTTCCACAGCCCAGCCGATAGTGAATGCCAACCCCTATGCTAAGCCAATTGGGAATAAGTGCTACAGGTGCGGAGAACCAGGACATCGATCTAGTACTTGCCCTAAGCGAGCCGTAGTGAATCTGGTGGTGGCAGAAGAGGGCGAAGTAGAAGGTGAATAGGAGGGTGAAGAGGTGTATAATAATGCGGATCCATATGCCTATGATCCCAATGAGGTCCAAGAGGACG
Organism: Quercus aquifolioides; assembly: GCA_019022515.1. NCBI lineage: Eukaryota > Viridiplantae > Streptophyta > Magnoliopsida > Fagales > Fagaceae > Quercus > Quercus aquifolioides. The sequence goes on from CM032331.1 coordinate 739,322, forward strand.
AGGAAGGCGTGCCATTAGGGCGGTCTTTGGTGATTCAGAGGTTGCTGCTCACACCAAGGGTGGAATACGGTGATCAGCGGAATGAGATATTCCGAGCACAATGCACCGTCAGTAAGAGGGTCTGTGATTTGATCATTGATAGTGGCAGTGTAGAGAACATTGCGTCGAAGAGTTTGGTTACCAAGCTAGGACTAAAAACAGAAAAGCATCCATCTTCGTACAAGATAGGTTGGATCAAGAAAGGTACGGAAACTCTTGTTACTTTTTCTTAAGAGTTGTTTAGTTGAAGTTTTTATCTATAAGCAAACTCATTAGGCTGCTAATGTATATTACATACTTTCAACTACTAGCATAGTGCTTTTAAGAGCTCCTTGAACCATGGATGCGTCTAACTATATTTGGTTAATCTATCCATGGGTGGGGAGATGTTTGGTCAGTCAGCATATTTGGTTTATGGGTGGGGAGATGTTTGGTCAGTCAGCATATTTGGTTTGAGGTTGGCGTAGGGAACCTTATTCCTTTTGGCATGATTGTTGGTGTGGCAACCAATCACTAAAATAAGCTTTTCCGTTTTCATAATGAAATGGTCTCAAATGATAGAAAACGAGCCAAAGATTTCATGAAGGCTTTCCTCAATTGACTGAAAAGCTACTACACCAACACAAATCAGGCAAAAATAATTTCATAGAAGGCTTTCCTCAATTGACTGAAAAGCTACTACCAAAACCAATCATGCAAAAATAATTTCCTGAAACTATAACGGATTGTCAATTTTTTTTTCATTTTCTAAGTAACAGTTCAGAAAATGCTGTTGGAGCAATGGGAGGAAGGAAGGGACAATTGGCATGAATAATACACTTATTGGATTGAATCAATACTTTATATTCTAGAAGGGATTAGAAAATTGAGAAAACAAACCAGCTAAAACTTCTGTTGGCTTGGGAGTGGATGAAAACTTCATAATGTAATTTTTCATCCAGCTGAACGCAACAGAGATGTTGTCCCTTGTGCCTGCACATCAAAGCAAAATTCTTAATTGATTGAGTAATCTTTTAGGACTATTAATAATGTGGATCCAGGTTTTATTAATTCTGCTAAATAAGGATGGGAACCTGAGAAGAATTGAGGTTTATTTTGCATAAAGTATTGAAGTAGAGCAAGTACATAATCTTGGAAGACTAATCTCCCCTTCTCTACTCAGTAATACAAAACTTTTGCTTTTTCTTTTATTTTTTATAATTTTTATGAGGGTTAATGGACTTAAGGAGGTTTCATAGTCATTTATTCAAGGGGTCAAAGTGTGGCAAATATGTATTCACTATCTCATTTCTCTCTTCTTTCATTTTTTATTTATTTTTATTTTTAAATTTTGTTGTTATCTTTAGTTATTTGCTTATGGATTCTGAATAATTTACAGAGAAACCTTGCAGGTGATATACAAGGAGTGAAGCTACAGTGACTGGGCCTAAAATTGATAGCAAAAGGCCAGGAAAATCATAGAAAAGCCAGCATGCAATTTCAACCACTTCAGCTGCTGCTAATTGTGTGTCATCTTCACCACCACACAAAAAAAAAGTAGAGATAAATGTTACAATTTTAAGCACCAAGATCTGATTAAGAGTACTGGCCCTAATTATGAAAACACATTCAGTTTGACAATCTGTTTGAAGTTTGAATCTAAGTTCTTAAGTGCACAAAGAATAGGAAAGATTTTTTTTTTTTTTTTTTTTTATTGATAGGTAATTGCAATATATTAAAAATCAAAATGGTATACAAAATAAAGAAAAACAGCAAAGCAAAATAAGACTAGAAAATAAAATACACGAAACCAGCAATATAATTAACGGCACAAAGGTAGAGTGTCTAGGAAATCCATCAAAGAAAACGTGGAGAGAATGGAGGACTTCAATCCCCATTCATAAAGAGTCTTCAGAAATAAAAACTTGAAGTTTGGTGCAGTGGACTCTCTGTCCTTGAAAATGCAGCAATTCCTTTCACCCCAAATGCACAAAGGCAGGGAAAGCTAAGGTATAAACTCGCAATTTTCTTTTGTTGCCATGAAAATTTTACATTTATTACTTTATCACTCTTAGATTTAAGATTATTGTAGTAAAGATGTTAAAAGTTATGTTATAGAAAGAACACTTTGAGTTGTTAACAGAAGCCCATTTGTGATCATTTATAATTCATTAACCTCAGTTTCCACTATAAATTAAAAAGAAGAAAAAAAGTAAATTACAAATCAAACTATCTATATGATTGACAGAACTTGCTGTATATATAAACTAAATTTGGTTTTGTAAATCACCATTTATGAAGTAAATTAAGTATAAATATCCAAAATGGTAGGAGAAAGCAAACCTGAAGTGCCTTGGCAACAGTTGTCATCAACTCAATTATTTTCCCAAATGCAAACTTCTTGCCAGCTTCCTGAGTTAGTCTTTGTCTTCGAAATCAGAGCAATCTGGCCGCCTTCAAAAGGTAAAAACCATATATAGATATATTAGAACCATCAACACCTTCAGTGCTGTCTGAAATTTTAAATTACTAGTAGGGCTGGGAATCACATAATTTCATGGTCCCCCAAGTAAAACTGACCCCCAACCCAAACATGAAATGAAAAATCAGCAAGAACTTCACCTACCCAATTTCCACAATAGTTCAGCCTCATAAACAGAGCAATTATGACCCAGTCCAAATCAAAAAAAAAAAATCTACTGTTAAATTTTAGACAGCACTAAATAAAAGAACTGATCCATATATAAATTCTTACCGTATAATAACGTGAAGGTTACAAGAAATATAGAGAGAAAGAATTGAGTATGTGGACATAAAGCAGGTTCTAATAATGCTAAATCCAATATTCCAAATTTCCCAATGTCGAGAAAATTTCAATTTTTGAAAAAAAATTAAAGAAAGAAAATAGCTTAGCATACAGAAATTGACATATTGGTAACAGAGACAGCTATTTCAACCACCGGAATGTGGTCAACCTAATTTGTACTAGCAAACTATGCTTTTAGCAACTTTTGAAGTCTTGTGATGATTTGCAGAAACAAAAATTTGAATAAACTTAACCACTTACCCGCTATCCTGTATGTCAACAAATGGAATATGGTCAATCTTGGACCGCTCATTGTCTTCCAAATTGGGGCAATCATAAATCTGCAGCGTTTTCAATTGGGTGAGGCATCGCATGGCTTCCTCGGTGAGCAGATGCAGCAAGCGATTGCAATCCACAATATCCAGCTTTTGAAGAGAGGAAAGATAGCCCAGCCAGGCAGCCACTTTGGCGAAGCTACCATCTCATAAAATCATAGGCTAAATTCTTTAGGTTACTTGGTAAATTTTGTAAATTATTAATTTGAATAATAGTTAATATTAAATATGACTAGATGTATGATGAAATGAATATACTATTTTTTTTCCTTAGTTTTAAAGATTTAAGCGTTTAATAATGTAATTTTTTTAGATCTCAAACTTAAAAACTTAACATGAGCTCGAGTTTAAACTTGATATTAAGTTTGAGTTTGGCTAAATTAATTAATCAAGTCAAGCTAAGTCAAGTTTGAGCTAAGAAAAATTCATATGACAGGATAAGAAAATTGACTATGGGGTTTTCTCTCTAGGCTTTCTCTGGAAACCCTAGAGGTGAAAAAAGGGGCTAGCATAGCAATAAGACTGCCGCTAGGCAAATTTTCTCTCCGTGCAAACGGTAGAATCAGTTCCTTCAGAAGAAAACAAGGAGGAGATCACAGATCGGTGTGCAAAGTTAAAGCTGTCGTTGAAAGAAGATGTTGAAGTAGCAATCCATGCACCACTGACAGAGGAGGGTCTGGTCCTTATTGGCAAGTTTTGTACTAAGCGCAAAATCAATCTGGAGTCGGTGGCCAGAGTATTGAGATCGGTTTGGAGAGCGGAACACAATTTCGAAGTCAGTGATCTGGGTGAAAATAAGGTAATGATCCTTTTTCAATCAAAGGATGATATGGACAGGGTGTTATTTCTCAGTCCGTGGTCTTTCGATAAATATTTGTTGATCCTTCATAAGATGGTGCGTGGCAAGGCGGTGAAAGACATAAAGTTTGATAGGTCACCATTTTGGATTCAAATACATGGGCTGCCCACAATGTGTCAGACCAAGGAAGTTGGAATGAGTATTGGAGCAGCTCTAGGGGAGGTGGTGAAGGTAGACATTAATGGAAATGGATTTTGCTTGGGGAATTATTTGCGCATACGAGTTATTCTCGATGTTTCTCTACCATTGTGTCGTGGCCGTAAGGTGCGCTTGGGGGAATGTGGTTTAAAATGGGTGGACTCTAGATACGAGAGGTTGCCGATATTTTGTTATTTGTGTGGGAAGATTGACCATGATGAAAGGGACTGTTTGCAGTGGATACGAAGCAGTGATAATCTAAGGCCAGACGAGAAGCAATTTGGCCCATGGTTGCGCGCGATGCAGGATAAAAACCAAAAACCCCAACTCGTTATGGCAGAAAAACAAGGCGAACACAGGTTCGAGGATGACAGAAGGGAGGTTCTAGCCGCAAGAAAGATTTCACCGCCGGAGACGGCGAACGAGAATATTAGCACTCCAGGTGCGACGGGGAGGGTGGCGGACTCTAGGGCTGAAGTGGAGAAAGCCATAATAATTCCAACTCATGGACGCAGTGGCGACGCCACGTTAGGTTCAGGGTGTTCACAGGAACACCCTGACCTGAAATTTTTTTTTTATATATATAATAATTTAAAATTTTTTATTTATCTATCCTTAAAAAAAATTTAGGAACACCCTCAAAAAGACTAGGAACACCCTCAAACTTTTTTTATGCCAAACAAATTTTGAACTACAATCTTAAAAAAAAAAAAAAATTGTAACAGAGAATTTGAAAAAAACAAAAAAAAAAATTTGTAACAAAAAATATGTGAGAAAATGATTATGAAATAAGAAATATCTCTTAATTTGGGCGAGGAGCCGAACTTGGCTTTAGAGGAAACAGAGGAAGCGAGAAAACTGCAGCTCTGCCGCTGCTTCTTCTTCAGAGTGAGAGACTGAGATTTAAGCAATTTGCTTAGATAAGGAAAGGAGAGGGCAATCATTTAAAATGTTTGGTATAAATGTGGGTGGATATCCTTTGGCCACGTTGAAGGGTAGGTGGGAGTGGAAGACAACTTTACTTTTTTTATGAGAAATACGTCTGTGATTTTTTTTTTTCATTTGCAAGGAATGCGTTTGTGATATGGCTTATGTGGGATTGAGTGGCCAATCTAAGGCAAAAAATCTGAATTATTTGCACTTCATACACGGTAAGGTTATTGCAATATTCAAGACAAGCATAATATATTTTTATAATAAATACAATTTTTTTAGAAGAAATATTTAGATGTGAAATTATATTAACATAGATAAATATTTTTAATTAAATAATAGTTTTGTTAAAAATACTGAAAATTATATATGATTATAAAACTTTAAAACCATAACTTTTTTTTTTTTTTTTGTAGTTTGTTTTGGTTAACTTATTTTTCTTCCTCTAAAAAAATGATAATTTATTTTTCTTTTAATTTGAGTTAAATTTAACATGAAAATACTTCTAAAATTTTATATCTTTTTTTAGTAAATATCAGTAGCTATATTCTTATTTATTTAATTTTATTATTTTTTATAATTATTTATTTATTAATTAAATTATTTATAACGTCACCGGTTTGACCACCGGTCGAACTTCGGTCTGACTAGAAAACTGGTAACCAGTTCCTCTTCCGGTTTTTTCACGGTACCAGTTTTTAAAACCATGGTGGGGGGTGGATGGGAGCATGGGACGGGGGTGGGATATTTGAATTGGGGGAAGTAAATGCACATGTGGTGTGTGCTAGTGCAACTAATAAACAATAATTTAATTAACTAATAATTAATTGGGGAAGCAACTAATAAACAATAATTAATAATTCAATTAACCAATACATTATAGAAGACAAACAAATAATTAAACAATTAAACAACAATAATTAATAATTTTATTAATATTTCAAATGAATTTATAGTTTATTCTTTATTCTTTTGCTATAATTATGGACAAATATTTGATAAGAAAACCACGTACCTAAGGAACACCCTGAAAAAAATTCTTGGAGTCGCCACTGCATGGACGTATCGTAAACCTGGATATTTCGCGTGGTTTGAATTTTGAACAGCAGATCAAGGAAATTGATGACGCTATTCACGGTAGCGTATCCTCCTTGAATTCAGTAACAGCCCATGAAACACGTTCAAGTAAGGAGTCAAACATGCAAGCCACGCACGTGGCCATGCTGAAAGTAGAAGAGCAAATACAAGTAAATGGGCCGAATACTGATGTCCTAGTCCAACCACTAACGCATGGGCCTCAGAGCAACTTTCATAAGCCCATGCATGAAGGTAACGAAAACTTGGGCTTACTCCACTCTGGAGTAAGCTTTAGTATGGGGCTGTCATCTCCAAAACAGCAAACAGCCCAGGGAGCAAGGAAAAACTGAGGTGGCAGTCACAAGAAGATCAAAGAAAACAGAGTATTACCCGGTAAGGAGAATAAACTGGGTATTGAGGAAACACAAATCTAGGAAGACAAATCCAACGAAGACTTGTCCATGGATTTTGAAATGGGAAACGCATTAAAAGGGAGGGTGAGGTACAGGAACTTGGCAAACTCTTAGCACAGCACTTGGGATCGGTGGAGGCTGCAATGCATCCCTGCCGGGCACAATGAGTGCCATCAGTTGGAACTGTAAAGGGCTTGGGAACCCCCTAATAGTTAAGGCTCTCCAAAAGGTGGTGTTGGAGAAAGATCCCACCTTAGTCTTTCTAATGGAGACTAAGTTTGATGTTACAGAGATGGACGGAATTAAACAGAAAATAGAAAGGCAGCAAGGTTTAGTAGTACCGAGTATCTGAAGGGCAGGAGGTCTAGCTCTCTTGTGGAAAAATTCATTACAGGTTGATTTATTGTCATACTCCCCTAGGCATATTGATGTAGTAATCTCTGAAGAACGGGGCATGAAGAAGTGGAGGTTCACCAGATTCTATGGTCATCCAGAGACAAGTAAAAGAGGGGAATCGTGGTTATTGCTGGAGAATCTTAGTCGTCGGTGCAACTTGTCGTGGGTATGTATGGGGGACTTTAATGAAATAATGCATGCTAAGGAAAAAATTGGTGGTGGTGTTAGGCCGGAAGGACAGATGAGATACTTTCGTGAGACAATCAACAGGTGTAGATTGAGAGACATGGGATATGTGGGGTCGGATTATACTTGGAGTAGAAGACTTGGTAGTCGAGGTTGGGTGCGAGAAAGACTTGATAGAGCATTGGTGTCCACAGATTGGCAGGAGTTTTTCCAAGGGTAAAGCTTCATCACTTGTCCAATTCGGTTTCTGATCATAGCATTTTAGTGCTTAAGGAAACTAATCCTCGAAGACAACAAAGGCGGCAAACAAGGTTGTTCAGGTTTGAATCTATGTGGCTTGAAGATGAAGGATGCAAAAAAGTGGTAGAAGAGGCATGGGAAAGGGGATGGTCCAGCTGTTCACAATGGCCTTTAGAAGTTTGTCTAGATGAATGTCAAATATCATTGAAGTCATGGAATATTCATTCCTTTGGTCACGTGGGAAAGCAAGTTGCAACACTACAAAAAAAGCTCCAAATACTTGAAGCCATCAAGGGTAATGGGACAGATCTGGAGGAAATCCATGCAACGAAAGTGGAGCTTAATAGGTGGCTCGGCATTGAAGAGGAAATGTGGCACCAAAGAAGTAGGAATAATTGGCTAAAGGCAGAGGATAGAAACACTACATTGTTCCATACTAAAGCCACTAACCGATACCAAAGGAACACTGTTAGCAAAATAATGGGTGCAAACAATAGGTGGTTGGAGGACATAGACCAGATTGGGGAGACTTTTGTGCATTATTTTGATGAACTTTTCACTACCTCAAGGCCGAAGGTGGAGCAAGAAATGCTTGATGCAGTCCATCCCAAAGTCACTACCAGAATGAACAATACTCTCACGCGAGAATTTCAAGCAATGAAGGTGGAGAAAGCACTAAAACAAATGCACCCGCTAACGGCACTTGGTCCAGACGGTATGCTGCCTTTATTCTATCATCATTTTTGGCCCACTGTTAAATCTATTGTCATTCACACTGCACTTGATTTTCTAAAACCATGGTGTATCCCCCCCTAAATTTCATGACACTCACATTTTTCTCATTCCTAAAACAAAAAATCCAGAAAAAGTAACGGATTATAGGCCAATTTCATTGTGTAATGTGGCTTACAAAATAGCTTCAAAAGTTGTGGCAAATAGGATGAAACCGGTGTTGCAGGAAATCATAGGAGAGAATCAAAGTGCTTTTGTGGCGGAACGTCTCATCACAAACAATGTCTTGGTGGCTCATGAACTGATGAACCATATTAGCAAGAGGAGGAAGGGTAAATGTGGCGAGATGGCCATAAAGCTGGACATGAGCAAGGCGTACGATCGGGTTGAGTGGGAATGCCTGAAGCAGATTATGATAAAGCTCGGGTTTCATATGAATTGGATTAGTACGGTGATGAGATGTGTATCTTCAGTGAGATATGCGATTCGAATTAATGGGCAGCCATATGATTTGAACCAGCCAACTCGAGGGTTGAGACAAGGCAATCCATTATCACCATATCTCTTCTTAATATGCGCCGAGGACCTCTCAGCAATGCTACATCAGGCAGCACACAGGAAAGCCATTAAAGGGGTGGCAGCCTCTGTGAGTGGTCCCAGAGTATCCCATTTATTCTTTGCCGATGACAGCCTGGTTTTTGGAAGAGCTACAGTGAGTGAAGCTATGGAAATTTTAAGGATTCTTAAAGTTTATGAAGTCTCCTCTGGACAACAGCTTAATTTCCATAAAACCTCTTTATATTTCAGTCCTAACACTGAAAATGGAACCAAAGAAAGGGTGAAGACGATGTTCGGAGCTCAGGTTATTAAACCTCACGAAGCATGCTTGGGTCTGCCATCACTTGTAGGAAGATCCAAGAACAATACTTTTGCTCAACTCAAACAGAGAGTGGCGAATAAGGACTCGGGGTGGAAAGAAAAGATCTTAACGCCAGCAGGAAAGGAAGTTCTAATTAAATCTGTAGCTCAAGTCGTACCTTCATATACCATGAGTTGTTTCCTGTTACCAAAGAATCTATGTGAGGAGCTGACTAGGGTGATCAAACAATTCTGGTGGGGACAGATCGGGAATGAGAGGAAAATTGCTTGGTTGAACTGGGATGTGATATGTCAGCCTAAAGACAGAGGAGGCCTGGGATTTCGTGAGCTAAGAAGTTTCAATTTGGCGCTTTTGGCCAAACAGGGATGGAGGCTTCAAACAAACTCCAATTCCCTGTTTAGCCAAGTTTATAAAGCCAAATACTTCCCACATTGCAACTTCACTGAGGCAAACCTAGGCCGGAATCCGTCCTATGCGTGGCAAAGTTAAATGGCAACGCAAAGTATAGTCCAAAGAGGTATGAGGTGGCAGGTAGGGGATAGAGAGAAGATACGGGTGTGGCATGACAAGTGGGTTCCCAGACCTTCAACGTACAAGGTGATCTCAACAGAAAAACCATAATAAAAAAATGCTCTAGTTTCTGACCTCATAAACAGAGCAACCAACGAGTGGAATAAAGACAAATTGGAGAGTTGGTTCCTACCTGAAGATAGAGAGGCCATTCTAAGAATTCCTTTGAGCTCTAGTAGCACACAAGACAGACTAATATGGGCTGAGAATAAAAGTGGGAAGTTTACTGTTAAAAGCGCTTATGCGTTAGCGCTGGAAGAGAAGCTACTTGATACCAATGCAGATTGCTCTGATGAGTCAGCTAGGAGGAAGATTTGGAAAACTATATGGCAAATGAAGACCCCACAGAAAATAAAACACTTTGCTTGGAAGGCAGGACGTGGAATCCTAGCTACAAAGTCCAACTTAGCTAAACGGAGAATCATCACAAATGGTATATGTGACCTTTGTGGAAAAGAGGAGGAAACGATATGCCATTTATTTTGGACCTGTGATCATGCTAAAGAAGTTTGGACGAATAGTAAATTCGCCTTATCGTTTGATATCTCGTCGCACTGGAGTTTCTTGGACGTAGTTGCGAATTTACAAAGGAGTGAACAGTCTCGGCCTAGGTAGTTGGAGCAGTTCATCACGGTCTGTTGGGGTATTTGGAAGAATCGAAACGACCTTCGGATGGGAGGAAAAGGAAGGGCCGGTAGAACAGTGCTGAGGAACGCTATACACCTGGTGGAGGAGTTCCGAGCTGCAAATGAAGGAAAAACAGAGCACCAGTCCGACCCAATAGCTCCTGTCATGTGGAAACCTCCAAGCCAAGGTTACTACAAAGTAAACTTGGATGGCGCGATTTTTTCGAGCAAGAAACAAGCAGGGGCCAGAGTAATAGTTAGGGATGGTGCTGGGGAGGTAATTGCTGCATTGAGCAAGAAATGGAAGTGTCCTTTAGGTGCGATAGAAGCGGAAGCTAAAGCCTTGGAAGCTGGAGTTGAGTTCGTAAAAGATGTTGGCATTAGAGAGGCTGAGTTTGAAAGTGACTCACTGTTAGTTTGTAATGCTCTACAAGGACTGGGTTCACCACCCTCTTCAGTATCGAACGTGCTGGTCGGAGTGTTGAACCAAATGTCGTATTTCACGCAGTGGAAGGTTACTCACACTAAACGACAGGGAAATGTCCCTGCTCACTTATTAGCTCAACACGCAAAATACGTTGAGGATTATGTTGCATGGCTAGAGGAATGTCCTAGCTTGATTGAGCATGCTTGTATGCATGACAGAAATGTAACCCACTGATTTGGTCTTAATAAAGTCAAGTATTTCCTATCAAAAAAAAAAAAAAAAGTCAAGTTTGAGCTTTTGATTTTTTTTGACAAGTTAAGTTTAAACATGCACTACTCAATAAAACTTGACTTGTTTACCTTGGCTAAAAATGTGAAAATGAACTCAATTGACTTTAGTCTACCTCTCTTCTTCTAAAAAAAAAAATACTTTAGTCCACCTTTCTCTCAAAAAGGTTTTTTTTTTTTTTTTTTTTGAGAAACACTCTCAAAAAAACCTAGTCCACCTAAACTAAAATTAAAAAAAAAAAAAATTAATATGTATTATTATTGTTGTGGTTGTTATTATTTCTCATGGCCATGACCATTAGAAAAAGACGGAACTGAAATACTATAAGAATTTCTTATTCAAAATTAATTATTTCATTTTCCCTTTAGCTACCTACTATGAGAAAATATATAATAATAGTACGGATATAATTTTTTGCATAGCAAATTCAAAATTGTTGACTTTGAATGATGAAGAAAAAAAAAAGTGATGAGTCCATGAGTGCTACTCATATCCACCCCAATCATAGTCATTTATAAATTTATAGTTGTAAAAAAAGTTGTCCATAGCACTATGACAAAATCAAAAGATTTTTTTTTTCTTAAAATAGAGACAAACACAAACAAGTGAGAGGGAAAATAAAAGGTTGAAACTAAAAATTGGATTGGCATTATGGCACTTTGTTTGAATTTTTTTTTATAAAAAAGAAAACATAAAATATAATTTTTAACTAATCTACAATTTCTCTATACTATAGTAACAATAACAAGCCTTAGTCCTTAAATTTGGACTCAACTATAGATTCTCAACATATTAAATTAACTCTACCACAATCTACAATTTGTTAGTACTATTTATAATTGTCCTTACAACATTCGTTCCAAGATAATTGTTCTTTAGGAAAAAATTTGTCTTCAAACATATTTGGAGCCTTGGGCTCCAAGCCTTCAACCATCAATAAGAAGATGACATTAGTCCTTGTGTTGTGATCTGCATTGCACATAACTCACTTAATCCAACCAACTAAATGAGTCATATGCATTGTACATGACATGGCACATTCCTTCTTTCTATTGGTAATTGGAGCCCAAAGCTCTAAATATATTTGAAACCAAATATTTTTCACATAAATTAGCTTTTAGCGTAAAGAGGATTCAAATCCCAAATTTATTATTCGATGACAAGAGACTTTACCAATTAATTACTGGAATTCATTAATACTAAATATTTGTTTTAGTCAAATTTTCTGGGTTGAGCGTGAGAAATTTGTAAATTACCAATTCAACCTCCCTCTTAAATCCTTTTTAATTTTTTTTGGGGGGGGGGGGGGGGGGGGGGGGGGGCTAAAAACTGAGTCCTCCCTCTTAAATCTTAATTTATGTCAACTATGTATCTAAAAGCTCGGAAATGTGTCGAAAACACACTAGTTGTTTAGATCCTCAAATTAAAGTTACGGCTTGGTTGATTTTACACTAACTTAATACTAAGTGCGGAATAGTGTAAACACAAGCGTATAAACAAGACAACTACTCTAATCCATATTTAAAGCATAACAGTAGTAAAAATGAAATGAACAAGAGTAGGGAAGAGAGATGCAAACACAGATAATACCGAGACGTGTTATTGAAGAGAAAACCGAAGGACTCGGTGAAAAACCTCTCCGCCGCCCTTCAAGCGGAAATCGATCCACTAGACAATCAATTGGGATACAAGGGTGAGTAAGAGACCCTCCAAGCCTAATCTACCCTCTGTACCTAAGCCCTCCAAGCTTCTACTCCAACAAGGCTTCTCGGAACCGTGTCTTATCTAGTTCTTCGGATCCCGCAACAAGCTCCATGTTGCATCTGCCATTCCAGGCTTCTTTCAATGCTTCCTAGCAGCACCAAAACTTCACTTCACACTCTCAAAGGGTGTGGTAAGTGTTTGGGCTATCAACCTCTCAATTGTATGGAAATGGAGAGGTAGGAGATGAGGAAATTCCCAAAACAAATGTGTAGAGAATTATGGGTATAACAATCTCTAACTCTCAAGGTGTTTGGCTAGGGTTTTCTCTCAGAAGCTCTCTTTTACATTTGTGGGTAATGTGGGTATAAATAGTGTAGGCACAAAAAGTGTGTATCAGACTGGACAGGCTGGCAGAATAGAATGCCTCGCGGGAAGGCCTTACCCGCGAGATACTCGTGAGACACAGCTGTCTCCATCTGGCCTGACTCTTCGCATTCCAGCATGTGCAGGGCACATAATATACTTCGCGGGATGCTAAGTCACGAGATACCCACAAAACCTTCTTCAGTCTTCAAATACTTTAGTCTTCACACCACTCTCTCTATCACACAACCCTTACAATGAAATTCCACAATAAATACAAGGTACAACAAATTGAATATAATTACAATCAAATTTGGCACGGAATAAAAGTCAACAAAACATATAGTTGTAAATAACAACTTTACAATCTCCCCCTTTGGCTACTCCGTGACAAAACCCCTAAAATAGACTCTAGACTTAAACGTGAGTTTGAGAACAATGGCAAAACTCACTCGCACCTAATCTAGAAGCTGTGAAGCACTTGCAAGTATATACCTGTTACCTGAAATACTTGCACACAAACAAAACTTTCATTAAGCTTATGACAAGTTAAACACAAGGTATGTACATGAGCAAGTAAAGTGCGATCAAGTTTGTAAGCACATCAGAACATGTAAGCATATCTTGATCTAACAAAAACAATCATTAAAGAATAACTACAATGAACACTTAGCAAGTAAATGCTCATCCGGACACGCAATGCAATTAAGAACAATCCCTAGGATCAATTGCATTTCCAACACTCAACCAATGCAAAATACATTAAGTACTTGCATCTAGGATAAAAGATCCTACTAGGGCAAAAGAGTGAGGTACTTAAGACATAATGGCAATATCTTAAAAGTACAAAAAATGCTACAAAAGCATTGAGATAAACACAAAACAACTGATAATAAACTGAACTTAAAAATAGAGTGTCAAAGCTTTAAACAAAAGCAATAAAATAAAAATTGTAAATGAAAACAGCTACTAAGACTAAAAATAGTTAAAACCAAAACAACTAAAAATGTGTGTTATCATTTCAGAACTCCCCCTTTCACTATGCACACTTCCTTTTCTTGTGATGCTCTCCCCTTTTCTATATGCTATCATCCAATCTATACAGTCTGTACACGGAGTGTGCTCTCCCCCTTTTTGGCACGAATAGCTAAAGGCTCTCGTCTAACTTGCATTGAATCTCATCTAGCTGTGTCTCAATGGCAATGAGGCACATTTGAACCTAGTTGTTGGTGGAGTGGATGAGATTTGTAAGTCCTGACATATAACCATGCAAACCTTCGACCAAGGTGGTGAACTGATCAGTTTGAGAACTAGATTGACTGGTTGTGTACCAACAGTCGGTGGTGCAGGGACATGAGAAGAGGTAGTCTCAGTAGTATGAGCAATTGATTCATAACCGTAGAGAAACACATGTGGTGTGGATAGATTTTTCTTTTTCTTTTCAGCTGAAGAGTGACTTTTGCTCTTTTCAAGAGATGATATAGAAATTGGACGACGACGAACCACAATCTTCCCATCTCTTGGCGGACGAACTCCTTCATTCAACATGATTTTCATGACAAGACTGCAGAATGGAAGACATAATTTTGCTGCTGAACGTGCAGCTGTTTTTCCTATAGTTTGGAAGATATGAGTACAAATGTCAATTAGAGTTCCATTGATAAGGTCGCATAAAAACTGTGCCCGTCCAAGATTAATAAACCCTGTATTGGACAATGGATATAGATTGAAGAACATGATGAAGGTGAGAGTTTTTAGTTCAAGTTTGAACTTTGCTGTTTCGATGGAGGTGCTTTTTGCAGAAACTTCATGTTCTTCTCCAAGAATACGAAGGATGTCTGATACAGCTAGTTGTCTGTCATCATAGGAAGACCTGTCTACATTTGTAGGTCGAGTGATACGAAGAAGCTTTGCAATATAATCCAGATTTATGGTGAATTCTTTTCCCCAAACCCAACATTGTAGTTCTACACCTGTGTATCTTGCATTCGAATAAAATTCCTTAACCAATTCATCAACCGGATCTTCGAAGTTTCCAAATAAGTCAGTCCAATCCTTGTCTGCAAAAATCCTTGGGATAAAGGTGGATCCTAGAGTGTCAAACTAAACAATATGCTCCACCACAGGAGGGGCGTCTTGAAAAATGCTAGAAAATGTCTGAGAGTCGAGGGGAGTCTTAAACCTCTCACTGTTTGGGACTTTAGATAAGTGTCGTGTCCTTTTCAACACTGGTGATGGTTCATCAACATCAATGATTGGCTCTTTCTCTTTGCTGCTGCCTCATTTCACCGCGGAGCTTTTAAAAGGAGACATCTGCACAAATGAACACAAAACATACAGAAAAATGTGCAAAACACAAAGCCAAAACACAAAAACTTGATTAGATTCAAGTTAGTTCAAAACAGGGTAGAATTAACTGAAAACAAAGTACAAATAACTCAAATCAACATGCTAAAATATTCAAACCAAGAACATAAAGACACAATGCATGAAGATAAGTAGATGTGCATGTGTGTGCATGTGGGTGCGTGTGCTGATGCATGATAGTGCATATGCTGATGCATGAGGGTGTGCCTAAAGGATGCCTAGGGTGTGCATGGCATGGCTTAGAGGCACAAACTAAACAAAGTGTGTAAAACACACACGAATTGATCAAAATATGATTCATATGATCAAACAAGACCAACACCAAAGATTGGAACTTAGTTGAGTCCAAAGCAACACAGGATTGTCACTTAGACAATCTATCAAACACGACATGCAACAATGCACAACAGATATGAAAAATGCATGAACATATGGAAAAATGCCTCAATACATGCTCAAAATGCCACAAGGGGCCAACACAGATGCACAAACAGCAAATGGGACTCAGCCCAATCAAAAATTTTGAAAATTTTTCACTTTAAAAAGAAATCTAACCCAATTTTCGAAAATCCCCAATTTTCAAAACCCTAAGCATAAATTTTGCATAATCCGAAAATAAAAGATGAGAATAGAGTAAGAAATATATACCTTGAAAGGATTTTGCAGAAAATTTGCTTGAAAATGATGGGATTTGAATGCAATAGTGTTTTGGGTTGAAAATGGTTCGAGAGAGGCTTAGTGAGGGAAAAGTGAGATTTTGAAAAACTGTCACATCTACTACATTAGAAACTGAAAACACGCGTTTTTCGCGGGTTAGAGAGTAGCGAAACAGTCTCAAGACAATTGTGAGACAGTCGCAAGAATGGCCACTAATACACATCAGCTTTTGCGAGAAGCTTTAGGTCGCAAAACATTCGTGAGACAGTCGTGGTAGCTTCTGTCTGATTTTGGAAAAATCTAGTTTTAGCCAAACAGCATTTCACGAGAAGCTATTGGTCGCGAGGTAGTCGTGATACAATCGCAAGAGTCTCTGTGTGACATGATGAAAAATTTTATTTCCTTTAAGCCCTTTTCACGGGAAGCTCTAAGTCGTGAGCTTCTCGCGAGACAACCTCTGAACTAGTTTTTGAAGACAAACACAAAAATGCATTTTGAACAAAAACAAAAGACATGAAAGTATAAAATCACATTAAAAAACAAATAAAACACTCAAAAATCTTTTTGGGTTTGATCAACAAGTATTTGAGCATACACATCACATTAGAACATGTACAATCACACAAATGAGATAAGCATTCATTGAATCAAAGTCTTGTGTGTTGTGGGTGAGTATCAAGTGTGAAAAAGTCCTTAGACCAGAGTGAAGCTTTAATGATCAATTCAATCAAGTCATACACAACTGATACTAGGTCAAGTGGTCTATCTCAATTATAGAAACGAACATATATGACCTCCCACAAAATGATTACACAACTTAGAAGCTTTTCATTTGACTTCTATATAAATCATGACATTTGATCCCTTTTGGATAATACGTCTCATTTTTGAGATTAGTGCATAAATTTTTTGATATTTCAACATTGAGAATTAGCCTTTGGCTTTTTCAGCACCGTACATTTCAAAAACAAAAGTCGCTTTCCCTTTTTCCTAGTCAAATACTAGTATGTGCGACAGGCTTTTGCAGCTTGATATCTCTTTTCATTTGGAGATTTACATTTAGTGAGCTCTTTTGCAAAAACATAAAATTAAAGTGGGAAGAGATATAGGCACAAGTCTATGCAAGTATCAAGACCATTAAGACTATTGACCAATCATTCATGACAAGCTTGAAGATCTATTTACAACAATCACACATAGTTTTCAAGATATCTTCCACCCAGATAAATGTGCATATAAATACAAGCAAAGCTCGTAAATGCACTACGCCATTAGTACGAAAGTACTAGGCCAAACTCAAATTTTTTGAAGATTTTTCAACTTTTTGTGGGTTTTTGAATTTTTTGAACACACTCAAAAACAGAACAAAACAAAAACAAAGCAAAAGCTTGAAAAAGAAATATGCTAAAACCAGAAGCAAATGATACAAATCAAAGCAAGCATGGAAAGATGCATGAGCAAATGTCCCTAAACATCGAAAGAATTAATGCATGGACATGTTAAAATGCTTATGCATGTGTACCTCTTTTCACCCACACGGCACATGTGTTTGGGGTGATATCCTTAAAGGATTGGGTACGAGAGTTAGGAGTTTCAAACCGTCTAATAAAGCTCTCCAAGCAAGTGGTGAAAGCACCGATCATTTTCATCACGTCCATCATGCCGGAATCACCATTTTGACTTCTAGATTGCTCACCAGCCCAACTCCTTTTTGTCCTTTTTAGGGCTGTTTGACCTCTGAACACTTGCATTCTTTAATGCCTTCAGCTTATGACAATTTGGTCTTGTGTGTCCTTGAAGTCCACAGAAGTGACAGAAATGTTGAATTCTTGGACCTCTTTGCAAGTTTGGAGGTGATTTCCCTTGAACTTTAGGCTTGAACACAGTTTGAATACGAGGCTTATTCAACACTCGTTGATCAGCTCCATTCTTCTTCTTTTCATCCTTTATTTTCTCAGGAGTAGGAGCAATTACAACTGGCTCTTTGGCTTTCACAAATCTCACATCTTTGGTGACATTGTCTGATGAGCTACTTCCTCTGGTATATCCCAACTCGGACTTGTCTGAGAAGTGTTTTTGAGATGAAATAACATCATCCAACTTCTTCGTGGATACCCTCTCTATCTTGGCATTTGCTTGCACTACTTCTAGCTCAAGAAACCTGATTTTTGAATAGGCTTCAGTCAGCTCACTATTTAGCGTCTCTATTTCACACTTAGCCTCTTTATAACGTACTAGAAGACTTTTATAGTCCTCCTTTTCTTTCTTCATCTTCTTCACAGCCGCCTTGGCCACCCTTGTATACTTTCCAAACTTCTCAAGAAGTGAGTTGTAGTTCTCTTGGAGACCAGCGGTGCTTTTGTCTTCTTCAGCATCTGATTCTTCAACAACTCTCATTGATTCTTCATCACTATGATCCCCAAGTTCTTGTACCAGCAAGTTCAAGTCCTCTGACGACTCATTATGGGTAATAGTCATAAAGGCGGAGTAGTTTCCTTTTCCATCACAGTTTTCTTCAGAATCAGAATTTGAAGAATCCGAATCACTAAGCATTGTGGCATACGCCTTGCCCTTTCCTCTTAGATAGTTAGGACACTCCTTCTTGAGATGTCCATGTCCATTGCATTCATAACACACAATGCCTTAAGGAGATTGGGAATCCTTTCCATCTTTCTTCTTAAACTCCTTCCTATCACCTTTGGAGGATGAGAACTTCCCTCTGCTGAACTGTTTCCCACTATTCTTCATCTTCAGAAATTTCTAGAAGTTCTTTGCAAGGAATGCTACATCCGTTTCCACTCCATCTTCTTCAGAGGAATCATCCATTCTTTCGGTGATAGTTTTAAGAGCAAGAGATTTACTTGTCTTATGAGAAGGTAGTCCAAGCTCATACGTTTGAAGAAACCAATGAGCTCTTGGATCTTAATTTCATCCAAATCTTTGTTTTCTTCTATGGCTGTGACTTTTGCTCGGAAGCTCTCTGATAGGGACCTCAAAATTTTTCTCATCACCTTAGCATCTTCAATCTTCTCACCAAGATTAAGCTTAGCAATTACAATTTCGTTGAGCTTTCCATAAAATGAATCAAAGGACTCATCATCTCCCATCTTAAGCTCTTCAAATTTGGTGGTAAGCATCTGAAGCTTTGTGTCCTTTCCTTTCTTTGTTCCTTCATACGTAGTCTCCAATATTTCCCAAGCTTCCTTGGCCACTGTCATGTGAGAGATCCTGTGAAACTCGTTTGGAGACACACCACAAAATATAGCATTCAAAACTTTATTGTTAGCGTTAGCTGCCACAAGAGCTGCTTTATCCAAGTGGATTTAGCGGCCTTCGGTCTAGTCCAACCTATTTCAACTGCATCCCAAACAGCATCATCAATGGAACACAAGAATGTCCTCATTCAAACTTTCCAAAAAGCATAATTTTTACCATCAAAATATGGTGGCACATTTAAAGATTGAGACCGGTCCATCCCAAACGGGGTCAAGGAACACACTCAGATATTTAAACCACAGTGAGTGTACCTGCTCTGATACCAATTGAAAGCTCAGAAATATGTCGAAAACACACGAGCTGTTTAGACCCCCAAATTAAAGTTACAGCTTGGTTGATTTTACACTAACTTAATACTAAGTGCGGAATAGTGTAAACACAAGCATATAAGCAAGACAACTACTCTAATCCATATTTAAAGTAACACGGCAGTAAAAATGAAATGAACAAGAGTAGGGAAGAGAGATGCAAACACAGATAACACCGAGACATGTTATCAAAGAGAAAATCGAAGAACTCGATGAAAAACCTTTCCGCCGCCCTCCAAGCGGAAATCGATCTATTAGACAATCAGTTGGGATACAAGGGTGAGCAAGAGACCCTCTAAGCCTAATCTACCCTCTGTACCTAAACCCTCCAAGCCTAATCTACCCTCTGTACCTAAACCCTCCAAGCTCCTACTCCAGCAAGGCTTCTCGGAACCGTGTCTTGTCTAGTTCTCCGGATCCCACAACAAGCTCCATGTTGCATCTGCCATTCCAGGCTTATTCTAATACTTCCCAGCAACACCAAAACTTCACTTGACACTCTCAAAGGGTGTGGTAAGTGTTTGGGCTATCAACCTCTCAATGGTATGGAAATGGAGAGGTAGGAGATGAGGAAATTCCCAAAACAAATGTGTAGTGGATTGTGGGTATAACAATCTCTAACTCTCAACGTGTTTGGCTAGGGTTTTTTCTCAGAAACTTTCCTTTACATTTGTGGGTAATGTGGATATAAATAGTGTAAGCATAAAAAGTGTGAATTAGACTGGATAGACTGGCGGAACAGAATGCCTCGCAGGTGTCTCGCGGGAAGGCAGTTGTCTCCATCTGGCCTAACTCTTCACATTCCAGCATGTGCAGGGCACATGATATACTTCGCGGGATGCTAAGTCGCGAGATACCCGCGAAACCTTCTTCAGTCTTCAAATGCTTGAGTCTTCACACCACTCTCTCTATTACACAACCCCTACAATGAAATCCCACAATAAATACAGGGTACAACAGATTGAATATAATTACAATCAAATTTAGCACGAAATAAAAGCTAACAAAACATATAGTTGTAAATAACAACTTTATAGTATCTATCATGGCTAAATAGTTTTTCATTATCCATTCTTTCACAAGCCGTAATCAAAAGAAAAGAAAAAACTCTAAAGATAAGTATTTCCTATTTAAAGTAAATTATTTAATTTTTCTGTTAGTATGTATCATCAGATATGATGAAAGTTTGAAGATAAAAATTAGAGTTGCACTCTATTTGATGGCTTAACAAACATTCTTTTTTCTTTGGCTTAGTCTTATAATCCACCAAACCTACAATTCCCTAAATATCAGTTTTAGTCAGAAATGTCACCTACTTGAGAAAATTTAAATTAGCAGGTCCGCCTCCCTCAGTCCCTCTTTGTAAAGTTTTATTTCGTGTTAGCATATTCCATGGTGAAATTTTCTTGTAATTATCATTTAAATATTTTGTATTTTGTTTTAAGGACAAAATTTGACTACAACCATACTTAATAAAATAAACAATACTACATATTTTAAAAATCTAATCGTTAAATTGTATGTCATTTTCACTCTTAATACACGTGTCAACTTTTGTATCTATCAGATATTATTTACTATAGAGAAGTGCTATGTTCACAACATTTTTACAATATTTTCACAACAAATCACAGGTAGTTAGTTGTTATCAGTTCAAATTTGAATTTAGCACTGAGATTACTTTTTTAACCCAACAATAACAACCAGCAACAACCTGTCACTTAGGATTTATTATAAAAATGTTGTGGACATATCATTTCTCATTTACTATATGATCTATAAGTTTATATTTTATACATAATTTTAAACTACAAAAACATACAATTTAAACAATTTATTGATGACATAGCTATTGATCTTTAATTTTTTTTTAAATTTTGCAAGTATAAAGAATATAAAAAGAAGATGTAAACCAATGGTAGATTTGTTAAAATTCATCTCTGTAAAGTTGTTATTTACAACTATTTTGTGTTGACTTTAATTCCGTGCCAAATTTGATTGTAATTTTATTTAATCATTTTTTCCCTATATTTATGTGGGATTTTTTTAATTGTAAGGATTGTATGTGAGAGAGTATGAAGACCTAAGCTTAAAGTGAAGAACAAGTGGATTTCTCAAGAAGCTAGCGACAAGATTGTGAGAAGCTATCCCATGAAGTAGTCATGTGTAGAGCACATGACTAGAATGCAAAAAGTCATGACAGCCTGAAGTTTTCGCGAGTGTCTCGCTAGTAAGGCCTTCCCACGATATACTCGCGAAACATTCTATTTTGTTATTTTGTCATGTTTGCTTTACCAAGTCTTTATCCACACTATATATACAATCATTACCCACATATTGTATGAAGTGTTTTTTAGAGAGAAAACCCTAGAAATTACCCTTGAGAGTTAGAGATTGTTATACCCACAATCATCTACACATTTCCTTGTAATTTTCCTCTACTCCTACCTCTCCATATCCAAATCCTTGAGAAATTGATAGCTCAAACACTCACCACACCCAATCTGAGTGTAAAGTGAAGTTTTGGTGATGCTAGGAAGTATTGGAAGAAGCCAATCGTTGGTGGATGTAATCAGGCTGAATTGCGAGATCCAGGAAAGCTAGAGAAGACAAGGATCCAAAAAGCCAGTTGGCAGTAGGAGCTTGGAGGGATCAAGTACATGGGGTAGACTAGGCTTGGAGAGTCTTTTGTTGTTCGCGTACTCCAACTTATTCTCTAGTGGATTGATTTACCGCTTGAAGGGCGGCGGAGTGGTTTTTCACCGAGTTGTTCGATTTCCTCTTAGATAACACGTCTTGGTGTTCTCTTGTGTTTGCATCCCTCTTCCCCAGAGACGAACGTAGGATTTCAAGCTAGGGGGGCCGAAGATAAGCGAAAAAAAAAAAAAAAAATATTTCAAACACACATCTATATAGTCACTGGCGGAGCCAGGAAATTTTCTTAGGAGGAGCAAGTTAGTTATGCCTACATTGTGTTAATAGATTAAGCCTACATAGGCTCAAAATGCAAAAAACTCAAGTTAATTTGGCCCAAATTGTGGCCAAAATTAAATTACTTTATTTCACAAACTAACTTTAAGTAAACTTGTGCCTACATTTTTTTCACTGTACTAAATTATTTGTACTTAGGTTAATAGGTTTGAACTTACCTTTTTACATTTTAGAGCTTTTCTAAGGAGTTACATCTAATATTTTAGCATTTAGGATAAAAAATTGATTAATAGGTATGAAATTTTGAAGATTTATACAATAATTTTTGTTAAAAAAAAGTGTGAACAATGAAGTGCAAATTACTATTTAAGTGCAATTAGATCAAATCAAACAATTAAACAATTATTTGTCCTCCTACTATTATCAGATATAAATAGATAATCTAATATTCTAATATAAACCACATTATTATATATTATATTATTATTATTATTATTATTATAAATAGAATTATACAATATTTTTTTTTAAAGGTTTTCATGGGCTTTTGAAAACTCCTAGGTTGGCTGGCTGGGGTGCCTGAGCTAAAAACAAAGGGGGGCCCAAGCTAAAAACCAAGGGGCCCAAGCCTTTTTTTTGAAAATTTTTCATACTAATTTTTTTTTTTTTGGACCCAGTGGGGGGCCCCCTTTACCCCCCCACTTGGGTCCGTCCCTGCTCTTCCCCACTCTTTTAGCTTTCATTTTATTGTTGATATTTATTGAATATGGTTTAGAGTAGTTTTATCGGTTGTTTATGCACATTTACTCTTATTCTGAACTTAGTTTAAGTTAGAGTAAAAAGCAACTGAGCCGTAACTTTTAATTGGGAGTCTAAACAAGCTCTTATATATTCACACAAATCTGAGCTTTCAACCTCCAATAAAAATATATTAAGTAAAGTTGTAGCCTAAGGTTACAATCAATTTTGTAACTAAATTTTGTCCTCATTTTAATGGGCTAATTTGTATTTGAGTTAGTTCGAGTGCTGAAAATTGAAGTTGCTAAACAACTTTGCTCTAGTGATTTCCATCTTGGTCCTACGAGTTTGACATGTTTTTGGCTTTTGAAATTTAGTTGGGGACAATTTCAGCTGACACTCGCCTAACCCTTGGTTGACCAAAATTTCCAGGATTGCAAAGGATTTTATTACGAACTCTTCTACTGTTCTAGCCTTTACTCAGACTATATTAGCCTCATTTCCCACAATTTTAACCCTAATTCCCAACTGAAAGTTGAGAGAAACTCAAAATATTGTGAGAGCCAAACACCTTGTCTTTCTCTCTACTTTCTCCCTCTCACCAAAGCCAAATTATTGAGAGGAAATCAATTCCTTCACACCCATGACCCATCACTACCTTTGTGTTCTAACTTCTAAGGGTTATTTGAAGCTTGGAATCCCTAGAGCCTTCACATAACAGATGGTGTGTACACATGCGCCATAGATGTTCCTTTTGACTCCAAGTAGAGAGAGAATTTTTACCTAAGGGTCATCATTTGCTTGTTTAGTTCATATAAATTCATAATTCAATTCAATGGATTAACGAGCCTAATCCAAACCCACATGTCAAATTTAACCAATTTTCAAGCCTGGAGTTTCTTTGCTTTCTTTTGTTTTTTGTGGTTGCATGTATTGATGGAGCACTCAATAGGCTTTCAAGAGGCAAACGAAGGCAAATGTATGAACCTAGGGGTTTCGGTTGTGGATGGAGCACTCAACAGGTGCGAGTGCGAAGGTTATAAGTTAGAACATGCGATCCCCCCACCTTTTAACATGGTATCCTGACACACTAAGTCCTAACTACTAAATAAGGGCCAATTTGAGAAAGCCCAGCCCATAATAAACAAACAAACCGAACCCCAACTCTTTGGTCCAAATCCGAAAACCCATACAATAAACCCAACACTTGTAGGAAGATCTAAACCCAACAACAAGCACTCCATCAAAAGCAAATCTTTGCTTCAGCCTTCAGCTCGAAAAAATTATATTATTTCATATAATGCAGTAAGTGTGTGATTCATGTAAACAGGGGACATGGAAACAGGCTTGTTCTTTTAAATATAAATATTTTAAATTTTAAAATTTTTAGGAAATCTTCATGTATGTCCTGCTTTTATCTGAAAAAGGTTGATATGCTGAAGAGCAAGTTTGGAATCAATTACGCTTTCAGTTATAAGGAAGAGCATGACTTGCAACTCTAAAAAGGTCCGTGGACAATCTGCATATATAATCTGCTTTCACTAATATAATGAAGGTGACTGCAAATTGCATAACACCATGAGTAAAACTACTGTTCGATAAATATCACAATAACAATATCATGGACTAATTGTTAATTGCCAGAGCAAGTTTTATCAAAAACTGAGAGGCATTAGTTTTTTTTTTTGTTTTTTGGTCATGCCGTTAGGTGTTTTCTGGAAGGCGTTGACATATACTTTGAAAATGTCAGGAGGCAAAATGCAAGATGCAGTGCTCCTTAACATGAGACTCTGCAGCCGCATTGCAGTAGCTGGAATTATCTCACAATACAATCTTGATCAACCTGAAGGCATAAGAAATTTATTGTCTGTGGTGCATAAAAGGATTCGTAAAGAAGGATTACTATCACCTCTTCCCAACTTCTTAGACCTTGTGCTGCCTTACATTAGAGAAGGAAAGATAGCATATGTGGAAGACATTGCTGAAGGCCTTGAAAATGGCCCTGCAGCTCTTGTAGGAATTTTTAGTGGCCACAATGTTGGAAAGCAAGTAGTTGTAGTTGTTTGGGAGTGATCATTTTACCTCCTTTTGCATATGTATTGAACCTTGAGAATTTGCTTATACACCACCATATTTAGTCTCTCCCCATTACCATGGTGAAAGTCATTGCTGCTTGACAGCCATAGGTAGGAAATTCTCAGGGTTCAATGTACTATCGTTAGTAAAAATAGCGTTCACATTAAAAAATAAAAATGAAAAGAGCATATAATAAAACATGTCGCTTAAGTAGATTTTTTTAGTCGCTTTTAGTCGCACCTTAACAAATGACATTATAATAATAATTAGCGATAAAAGCAAAAGAAAATAAGAAAAGAGAATAAATAAAATTAATTAAAGATGACATAAAAGAAGAGCAACCAACATAGCCAATTCTACAGACACACCCATATCACCAGGAGCTCTCTTTGGACTCATTGCCTTGGATATCACTGGAGAAAGCACATCCTACCTTGGCTCAAGTTTATGCATTAGATACTCCTCCTCTGAAACAACCTTGTCCATGCTTCGTTGACTTATATTATTTGCTTTCCTCTTTCAGTAGCAACAGAGACGCAATAAATTTGTGGAAATCACCCTGAATTTCTGATACTGCAACGAAAGCTGATGCCAAAATTTCAGTTACAATTTCAGTTAATGTCCTTTTAAGACTTGTAGGCATCTATTTTTCTTTTTAATAGTAAGATTGACAGTGCTTTCCAAAACATGATTCCCAAAATTCTTATGTATTGCTCTTGGATTATGTCTAGTGGATTCCTTGTACCCCTCAGGAGCCAGCCTTGATTCAAATGCTGAAAATCAAAAGATAAGGGGCATTAAGAATTAGGAACCATGTTGGAGTGTTTCCATTTTACCTCACAAAAGCAGTAAAATAGTAAAGAAAGAAAAAACATGGGAATAAATGTGTTGCACAAAGTAAGGGTGTAAAAAATATAACCTGGGGCTCCATAGGGCTCCATAGAATTCAGGATCTTCTTCATCTTCATCATCATCCAACCTGACAACCCAAGAAGGTGTGGTGCTAACATCCCAATTATGTTTCTTCATGCTGAGAGTAAGTCTCAAATTCTTGGCCGTCTTCAATTTGGTGGGAACTCATTTCTTGTAATGATGAACATATTCCTTCTGGGTCAAGATCCTTCCAAATGTAGGAGATGAGGAGGTAGGCAACCACTTTGAACCTTATAAAAAGTGTGTTCAAGTCATGGAATTTTCATTCAAGATTAAATGAAGCCTTTAACAAATATACCAAGCTGAAAATGCTATATATGGTTTAAAAGTGACGGTCTAAGTATGTACCAGAAACCTCTCTACCACCAGGACCAAGACACAAGTTTATGTAGGATGCTTAAACCACGATGGCATGGTTGGAATTACCTTGGAGAAGCTTCAAAGAGGGGCTGATAGGACTTTTAGTATTGTCACCATTTCTTTGCATGCAGTCAAGTAGAGCCATTTTCACAGTGTATTTATGCCTTCAAATATATGTTGGTTTTGTTGCTTCTTTTATCTCCTACAACAGAGAGAAATGTAAGAGAGACGAATGATCCTCAAGAATTGGCTTATGGGATTCTTGCATGGTTCTGGATTACATGCATTTGTGCTCATAAGCATATATATGAACTTTATAGCTGTTACCTGGCTGCAATTAGCAGGCATATTGAGTCCTCAAATGAACATATGTAGCAGATGTGATAGCTAGATGGTTGATATATAGAGACTGAGAAAGCATATGGTTGTAACTTTTCATCTTTAAAATGAAATCAGATTAAGACCAAAGCATATACAAAATGCTATTTCTT
Source organism: Quercus aquifolioides (assembly GCA_019022515.1). Taxonomy (NCBI): domain Eukaryota; kingdom Viridiplantae; phylum Streptophyta; class Magnoliopsida; order Fagales; family Fagaceae; genus Quercus; species Quercus aquifolioides. The sequence continues at coordinate 766,450 of CM032331.1, forward strand.
AATATTCTATAACAGCCATTATTATTAGAAAACTGACAAGTCAAAACATTATAGTGAAGACAATGCAATAGTAACAAGTAGACTAGAATTTCTTAGGTAAAATAAATCCAAAAAATTTGAGGGGAATGTTTGAAACAAAAATTTGAAGGTTTACACATGCTATGCAACAGAATATGTTGCAGTACATAGAGATACAAGATTGACACAAAAATTGAAGGGAAATCGCTTTAATAAATGCATAAGAAATATTGTAAATTAATTGTTAAATGAACTGGTTTATTCCAAAATGAAATGTAAGAAAAAAGGACCTTTGAGAAGAAATATGGATTAAATATTATTTTGAGCTTAGAATAGGAATTGTGTATTTATCTGAATATTTGGAATAGGGTGAATCTAGAACCACTCTGTGCTGAAGTGCATGAGTACTAATTGGGATACGAAGGAAGATCAAAATCTATAAATAGTATACAAACAACGAATTTAATAATAATAACATATGAAATTGAAAGAATGAAAAAAAAAAATCAAAAGGAAGCATATTAGGTTTTGATGGAAGAGAGAAAACAAATGAAAGGAAGAAGAGAATGTGACAACTCACAAATTTCAATGAAACAATTAGATTGGAAATTTGAAACCAATTCAAGCTTCAGTTCTTCATTTAGCTTTCCATGGAAAGTGATTGCGCCACCTGCTTTGCTGGTAGGTAGTAGCGCTCTTGCTCCTGAACTTCTATTCTTGAGGAGATAAAAAGTTACCCCAGCCCCAACAATCATGAAGCATCCTTGACATTGGAAAAGTATTCACTGATAAAAAAGAAATTACTGGTGGCAGTTACATCAAAAGAATTGCCAAGTGCTGCTAACTATGGCTTACAGAAATCATAGTCATAAATTCAACATTTTTTCCCTTAAGATTCAAATACACCTAACAATGAAGGCGATATTATCTTTTTAAACTTTGTACAAATAATGAGCCCTAATTATTAGAAAACTGACAAGTCAAAAATTTGAAGGTCTACATATGCTATTCAGTAAAACATGATGCTCTAAATGGCAATACAACTTTGAAACTAATATTGAAGGGGTCTCACTATAAAATAAGTGAATAAGAAATATGGTAAGTGGTAAAAAAAACAACTACTTGATTCCAAATTAAAATGTTGGAGAGAAGGACATTTGACAAAAATACCAATTTTAGATTATTTTGAGCATAGAAGAGGAATCAAAAGTTAATCTGGATGTTTGGAACAGGGCAAATCTTGGACCATTCTGCATTGAAGTACATGACCACTAATCGAAGAATAACCGAAATATGTAAATAGTATATGAACAACAAATTTAGTAAAGAGTATGCGAACTTAAATGTTAGAACCAAAAGGAAAGGATTCATAATAGGTTTTCTTGGAAGAAAAATTAAAAGAAAAGAAGATGAGAATGAGAGAACTCACAATTTCGATGAAACAATTTCATTGGAATTCATTTTAAATTCCCTCCATTGTGATTCTTGGACTATGAACAATCTTCTACTAATGACCACTCTTGCTGATTCCATATCCCTTGCAAAGCGACCAGTAAACATCCGGCTTCAACAGCCATTCCAGGATATTCCATCTAGCTTTCCACAAAGAGGGAGCACCTCCTGCATTGCTGATAAGTAGTAGCAGTTCTTTGTTCCAGAATAGACGATGAAAATTGACCACAGCTCCTCTGCAAAGGCTCCAACATCAACAAAATTTAATGCCTCCAACTAAGGAGTAATAGGTGTCAAACTGGCCAAACAGCTCAGGTAACAAAAATAATTTTAGGCTCCAACATCATCAAATTTAATGTCTCCAACTAAGGTCATATAGGTGCCAAAGCTGGCGGAACAGCTCAGGTAACAAAAGGAAAATTAGGCTCTGAAATGGGTGCTATGTGAAGTATCCTTGACATTGGAAACAAAAAACCTCGGATATATGAGAAATTTTCTGGTGGCTTTTACATTGGAAGAATTGTTAAGTGCTACATGTGGCTTACAACACTGATACAATGACATCAACATGTGAAAACTACACATATATCAGAATATCAAGATGATTAGATGCTAAGTAACAATTTATAAAATGTTGTAGGAAAAGTGAGAGGGAAGAGGGGATAATTGGCATGAATGATATACTTATCAGATTGAATTAGTACTCTATTTATTCAAACATAAGAGATGGCTGAACACAATAGATATGCTGAATTAGTACTATATTTGTCCACGTGTTAGTCTTTTAACATCCCATGCTCCTAGCAGTTAGTTTAATATATACATGTTAGCAATTAAAAGAGTGAAAGCAAAGGACATTTGTTCAGGTTAAGCTATAATAATACCAGATGCACAGAGTGACTTTCATGTCAAAGAGTGTCAAACCATAACTCAGTGATCTGACTACTCAATCTAACTCTATACATTGTCTTGGTGACATATGAACACATATATGGAGTTGACATGCACACCTTTACATAGACTAACAATTTTGTTTATGTAGATATGCACAATGGGTACACAACCAGTCACTGTACAAATATATATATATATATAAACTGAATTGGTTCTCACAAAGCACCAAAGAATATGGTAATATATATATATATATATAAAACAAATCATGAACAGTGAGTCAACTTCACAGCAAACAGGAGAGAACATAGAAATTATAAATGACTTCGAGCTTAGAATAGGAATGTAGAATGTATCAAAGGTTTTTCTTAATCACAGGAACATGGGCAATCTTAGAACCTTTTGTACTAAATTACATGACCTCTAATTGGGACAATGAAAGATCACAGGTATTTATAAGTTAGTAACGCAATGAGCCACTTACACCATAAGCAAATATTGCAATAAGCTAGTTACACCATAAGCAGATATTGTGGCTTCTCGCAAATGTATAGCTCATGTAAGAACAATAGGTAGCTTTCCACTTACTGTCAAAGACATTCTCAAATATGTTAGGGTAGAGTCCATCCACATATATGATAGCCTAATTTTCACCATTGACATATGATTGACCAAAAAGAAGACTGATTCTTTTCCATTTCCTTTTATATTACAAAAGAACTTCTACCATGTCAGAGATTTTATGGCTTGTTTGGAAGTTTAGAGAGGGAGGAGAGTAGAGGGGAGTAGAGGGGAGGAGAGTAGTGGAGAGGAGAGTAGAGGAGAATGAATCCCCTCCACCTTGTTTGGATGTTTTTAAAATTAGTAAGGGGGAAGGGAGTAATTAGCCCTTCCCCTTGTGTAATTTTGTTAATATAATAAGGGTAAATTAGGTAATTTACTTGGTCAATAGTTTATGTAATCTACTCCCCCTCCAAATCTCTCCAATTTGGGGGAATTAAAAATGGGAGGCTAGAGGGAGTTGAAACCCCTCCAAACTCCTCCAAACCCCTCCCCCTCCTTCCTTAAAAAACTTCCAAACAAGGTAATTAGATTACTCTCCCTCCCTCTACTCTACTCCCCCTCCTTTTTTAAACATCCAAACAAGCCATTAATTGTCTGAAACTTACTGGTCAATCCATCTTAATAATGTGCATGATCTTCAGACAGCTTCTTGTTTAATACATTCGTTAAAATAGATATCTGGAATGTGGGAAATCCTAGACCACTCTGCACGACACCCCTTTGCACATCTTTCAATTAATTTGGAGCAATAAAAGGATATTTAGCTCTTCGGTTGGATTTGGGGTGGGTTAAAAGCTCCATGAATAAATGTTTCCTCCAGCTGAACACATTAGATATGCCAGTGCCTGCGTATTGAGCTGAAATAGTTATTAATAAATTTTTAGTTCTTTGAATAATGAGAATCCATGTGTTGTTAGTTTTGTTAGCATTTTAACATCCAAGGCTCCTAGTTCGTTATATTTGTGTCAACAACTAAAAATGTCAAAGCTAAGGACATTTCACACTGTTCAAGCTAAGTATAATAACTAATATAACGCACATAAATGACTTGCATATTAAATAGTGTCAAACTACAATTCATTGATCTGACTGTTTTGGTGATATATGAACACACATATGGATTCTAGGTTTGACATAAAACTCTTCGGAGATCATTAACCAAAGAATATGGAAATATATATAAAGCAAAAAAGAGAAAGCATAGTAGAGAACAAATCATGAGTAGTTAGACGACTACAAAGTAAAACAGCAGAAATAAGGAGGTTTGAGAGAACATACCAGTTTTAAATTTTTGACCTTAGAGCAGGATGTATCAAATATTTATCTTAATAACTGGAAAATGAGCAATCTTTGACCAGTTTGTGCTAAACTACATGACCTCTAATTGACACAATGAAAGATCACTGATATTTAATTTAGTGATGCAATGAGCTACTCACACCATAAGTAGATATTGCAGCTTATCCTAAATGTATAGTTTACTGTAGAAAATGTTCTCCCTATTTGGTTATGTGATTTTCAAATACGTTAGTGTAGTGTGTTCAAGTAGATGAAGAGGAGATAAAAGATTAGTCCATCCACATTTATAACAGCCTATTTTTCACTATCAACACGATATTGACAAATGAGAATGATTATTTCACTTTTCATTATATTACAAAAGAATTTCTCCCATGTGAGATTTTAATTGTACGTTGTTGGTGAGAAATTCAAGTGTGATGTAGAGGTTCAAGTGCATCACGGTGAACAAATATTCAAAGCTCTAATTACAACTTCTACTTGCTAGATAATATCTGCTATCATTTATATATCTGTACATGTACACACTTTGACAAATTGTCTCAAGTGCGTAAAGATGACAACAGTATAATTATAAGTAGGGGAAAAAGAATGTTCAAAACAATCTGGAGATGATCCAAAAAGACTCCTCAATCTCCAAAGGCTCCTTTTATCTCTTGCAAGGGACTAATGACAATTGACAAAAAGTTTCAGTTGCAATTTACGGCAGCAAAGATTATGAGAGGTCATAGCAAGACATGGTTTGTCATCAATTGTCTAATGACTCAAAAAGCTTTATGCATGTTGTGAGTAGAACTTATGTGATCAACCATAAAAAAATGTAGAACTAATGTGATCTATTTTCGGCAAGAATCCTTAACAACCAATGACATCCAACTCATTCACAAGAATCACAGCTTACCCATTTGTTCATATCCAAAAAAAATTAAGAGACTATCAGAGTCATGCATCAATCCAGTTTCAGGGGCAACTTCCTTACTAATCTGCCATGTAAAAAGGATCAAGAAACAACAATATTGGAGCATATGATCCATCCTTCCCTTTCTAAATCATTATGGAAGTCATCAGAATGTATCAACTGTGGTAGCTTGAACTACTTACATTAGTACTAAAAATAGTAACTTTCTTGATAGGTAGTACAAAACCAAATTCTCAACCAAAATGTATTAAAACTATTAAATAACAGACGTATAGCATTTATAGGGAAAAGGCCCATTATCTTATATCTAAGGGATTGAGAACAATCCTACAACCATTTGCATGACCTAGAGCAACCAGAACACCTGTTGGGTAAGATCATCATGTCAAGGTTACAAGAAGAAAACCACAAAATAGTGGAAAACCTTAACTGAATATGTTACTTTTAAATTTTTTAATAGATATGTGTATAAATGAATTTAATGAAAACCAACAAGAAAAAAGACTATCTATAGATCTCTACCTCATAATCCCAAAAGCTGTTGAAGTTATTTGCATGAAAGCCTTATGTTAGGAAACCGTAACAAATAACATAGGATTTGAAAGGCAGAAGAATTATCAAGAATCCGTATATTAAGGAAGGAAAATATATATTGCTAGTTATATAGAGAATGGAAGCAACTATGGCCTATGCACAAGAAAATCCTTGGCCTCACCTAATGCTTTGTGAGAAGTGTTTTCAACTATGTATATTGGTAAAAACTTAAAAACAAGTATATGATATAGTTCAAAATGACCTACGACCAGAATTTTTTTAGTAGAGAGAGAGAGAACTCAAGACAATAAAATCAATATATTTTCAGAGCAATCTTCAAGTATTCTAATAATTGAAACTATGTCATATCAATGGTCATAAATTGATCTCAGAAAAACAAAATTCAATCAGGGTCTGGTTCAATTTGAATTGAGTCTCAAGATGCTTCCTTATGGGGTACAATATACAGGACTTTTAAGTTCATGCACAACTCTGATTGGGGTAAAATAAATAATTGATGCAATCAATTATTCTAAAGTTTGAAAAAAAAAAAAAAATCATGACATTAACAAAGTAAGGATCAAAGTGATACTATAGAAATGACTTGAAATTTGTACAAATAAAGCGCCTTAATTATTAGAAAACTGACAAGTCAAAACTTTATAGGGAAAATGCAATAGTAAGAAGTAGACCAGAAATTTACATGTAAAACTAACCTTCTTTTTTTAATAAGAACTAACCAAAAATAAATAAAGAAATTGATTGAAAAAATATATAAATACATAAATACATACATATATATATATATATTGTTGAGTTAGCAGAAGCTCTAATACTAGATTGTCGAACAAAAGACTGAACAAAAGGCTTTTATTTAAAACTTGACTCTTTGAATTACAACACTTTACAAGCACTAATGCTTGACTCCCATACATTGACACTAGTTCATTGCAAACACGGCACTTACTCACCAAATAAACTTGCACACACCTCACTTCTAGACACCTACACACACTAGCTCTTGACTCTATTTCACTCTACACACTTGCTACCTATGGCACACAATTCACCACCTCAGACTCTACTTCACACACGTTGGTGTTTTATGACCCACACTCACTTCACAAGTGTCTCACACCTACCCACTTTGTGCTTTATGATACACACAAAAACTGAGCACCATTTCTATATTTATACTTGTTGTATGTCGGTTAAGAAGCTTCTAATTTCATCTTTTTAATGACAATAAAATGCTATCTTTTTCCAAGCTTCTAGATATTGAACAAAGTTGTGGCTGAAATTTATTTAGTCAAGGAAGTCTCTAGGAAATTCCGGAGAGAGAAATTGAGATAAACTCTAGATATTTCTAGAGAAAGAGAGAGAGGCAGTGCTTGATGTTTAACATATATATCTTAGGGCCTACATTCACTACCCAAAAAAATTTGTTGCACTACACTGGAAACAAGTTTGAGATAAAATTGAAGTGATATTGCTAATTGGAAAATGAAGGTGTAGAGATTTCGTGTTTACAGATGGATAACCAAATATGGAAATATTATATGAACAACAAATTTAGAAACTTGTACACAAAATTGAAAGTAGAAAAGAACCAAAAATTAGGATTGACAATAGGTTTTGTTGGAAGAGAGAAATCAAAAGAGAAGAAGATGTTAATGAGAGAACTTACAAATTTCACTAAGTCAATTGCATTGGAACCAATTTAAATTTCCCCACTGTGATTCTTGGAATATGACCACTCTTCTACCAATGGAACTCTAGCAAACAGTAAGAAACAAAGCATCCAGCTTTGACAACCACTCCAGGAATCTTCCATTTAACTTTCCATGGAAAGCGAGGGCACCTCCTGCATTGTTGGTAGGTAGTAGCAGTTCTTGTTCCAGAACTTCAGTTCTTGCGAAGACAAAAAGTTACCACAGAACATATGCAGAGGCTCCAACATCGTCAAAATTTAATGCCTCCAACTAAGCACATATAGGTGTCAAAGCTGGCCAAACAGCTCTGACAACCAAAAGAAGATTAGGCTCCAAAATGGGTGGTGTGTGAAGTATCCTTGACATTGGAAAAAAAAATCCTCTGAGAAATAAGGAATTCTAGTGGCTTTTACATTAGAAGAAATGTCAAGTGCTACCTGTCACTTACAACATTGATACAATGACATCAACACGTGAATACTACAAGTATTAGAATATCATCAAAATACCAAGATGAAATAGATGCTATTGTAGGAAAAGTGAAAGGGGAGAGGGGTTAATTGGCATAAATGGTGTACTTATTGGATTGAATTAGTACTTCATATATTTGAAGACAAGCGAAGATTACGGAAACTTACCAATCCTCATAAACTTCATATCTAGATTAAAAGTCAATAAGTTAATTCATTTTCCCTCCAGCTGAATACAATAGATATGCTATCCCTAACGTCTGCACTTAATGGCAACTTTTTTATTGATTAAAGAAGAAATGAAGGAATTGGGAGCAATTAAAAAAAACACTCTTATGTTGTTAAGGAGAGTATTAGAAAAGAAAGGAGGATGAGGTGAGAGAACTTACCGGTCATCTATCTTAATAATGTATACGATCTTCAAACTGCTTCTTCTTTGATAAATTTAACAAAAAATGATATTTGGAATGTGGGAAGGAAATCCTAGACCACCCACTCTGCACCGCTCCCCTTCGCGCATCTTTCCTTTAATTTGGGGCAGTGACGGATATTCTTCTCTTCCATTTTCTTGGCAGTGTGTTAAAACTCCATGAATAAATTTTTCCTCCAGCTAAACACAATAGATATGCTGTACCCAGTGCCTGCATATCAAGGCAACATATTTAACTGATTGAATAATCTTTTAATTCTTTCAACAATGAGAATCCATGTATTGTTAGTTTTTTAGCTTTTTAAACATCCTAAGGTCCTAGCAATTAGTTTTTCATATCCATGTCAGCAACTAAAAGCGTCAAAGCAAAGGACATTTCACACTGTTCAAGCTAAGCAATGACAATACTGGACACAGAATGACTTTCATATCAAAAATTGTAAAATTACAATTCATCAATCCAACTGTACTCAATCTATACATTGTTTTGGTGACATATGAACACATATCTGGAGTTCACATGCACAACTTTACATGGACTAAAAGTTTTGTTTATGTAGATATGCACGTTGGCTGCAGAACACACTGACTATATATAAATACAGTTCAAAGTAAGTTATATATACAAATCCCAAATGGTAAAGAAAAAATAGATCATATGTACCTTGGCATCAATTGAATCGAGTTGATTATTTTCCCAGATGCAAACAGATCATATATAGTTTGCAAAACTCAGCACTCTATCAGCAGTCAGCAACAATCACCTCAATTTCGTTGGATTCATACACAAACTTCTCTTACTCATCACAGCTATAAGTAGTCCCTGTGCAACTGATTATCAGCCCAACCCCAGCTTCCTCCTTGGCCTTGAAGATTGCTCTCTCAATACTAAGTATATACATTCCTCCTCTGTTCATCAGCTTGCAATTATAATCAATTGTTCCGCCAGCTGGAAACAATAGGCATATTGTCTCAATTGCATTTGCCTACACATGAAATGAATACAGTTATGTCATGAAGTAAAGAGTCTTGGGAAAACAGAATGGAGGAATGAAGAAATAGGAGTCGACTAGAAGTATGATTGCCTATTTCAAAAGTATGCTCAAAACAATTATGGAAGATCCAAATAGAGTCCTCAATCTCCAAAGCTCCTTTTATCTCTTGTGGGGACTAACTAAGATTGACAAAATGTTTCATCTGTGATGAATGGCACCAAAGGTTTCATCACAGGACTTAAGAGGTCATTAATTGTCTATAGTTTCAAAAAATAAATATTAAACCAAGTAGAACCTGAATCTATGTGATCTGTTTTTGGTTAGCATCCTCAATAACCAATAACATCCAACTCATTCACAAGAATCCCAACTTACCCATTTGTTAAAATAAAATAAATATAATATAATTAAGAAAGTAGCAAAGTTATGCAGAACTAGGCACTTCAGTGAGATATTAACATTTATTGCATCTTGCCTTTTTTAAATCGCTATGAAAATTGTCAGAATGTATCAACAACTTGGTCAGTTTATAGATACTGGTCCATCATCATATATGCAAGTGAGTGGGATCTATCCTCCAAACAATTGCATGATCTAGATCAATCAGAGTGGTCACCTGTTGGGCATGAAAATAATGTAAAGCTTACAGGAAGAAAACACCAAAATAGATGGAAAACCTTAATTGAATCTAATTTTACGAGGAGGACTTAAGAAAAGGCTTCATAGTCTTTTACTCAAGGTTTCAAAGTGCTGCAAATATTGTATTCACTCTCTCATTCTCCCTTCTCTCCATTTTTTTTATTTTTATTTTTATTTTTTATAATTTGTTGTTCTCTTTAATTATTTGCTTATAGATTCTGAATAATTAACAGAGAAACCTTGCAGGTGATACCCAGGTTTAAATCAACCAGTAAAGGGACATGAAAATCAAAGAAAAGGCAGCATGCAACTTCAACCACTGCAGCTGGTGCTAATGGTGTGTCATCTTCACCCACCACACAAAACAGTAGAGATTACTTTAAACTTTTGACCATTAAGATCTGAAAATTGTTAAAACTTTTTTGGAATGAATGATATACTTATTAGATTGAATTAGTACTCTATTTATTCAAACATAAGAGATGATTTGAGAAAACTTACCGAATCTTATAAGCTTCCATTAGCAAAGGACATTTGTTCAGGTTAAACAATAATAATACCTGATGCACAGAATGACTTTCATGTCAAAGAGTGTCAAACCAAAATTCTGTGATCTGACTACTCAATCTAACTCTATACATTGTTATGGTGATATATGAACACATATATGGAGTTGACATGCACACCTTTACATGGACTAACAATTCTGTTTATGCACATAGGCACAATGGGTACAGAACCCAGTCACTGTACAAATATATATAAACTGAATTGGATCTCGCAAAGCACCAATTAATTAAGAAGTAAGCTATATGCACGTATCTGAAATGGTAAAGTGAAAGCAGACCTGAAGTACCTTGGCATCAGTTGTCATCAAGTTGGTTATTTTCCAAACCTGAAGTACCTTGGCATCAGTTGTCATCAAGTTGGTTATTTTCCAAGATGTAATCTTCTCTCAAGCTTCATGATTTAGCCAAAAATATTAAATGTGTTAGAAACCTTCAAAAGCTATATAACTATATTAGAACCATCAATGTAAAGAAATTTAAGACCTGTTCCCACCCAATGTCTAAAACTTTATAAGAAATTTAAGTTTTGCTTCCCACTAGTAGAACTGGGGATCACATAACTTCATGGACCAGTAAAACTGACCTACCAACCCAAACATGAAAAAAAAAATCCGCAAGACCTTCTCCCACCCAATGTCTAATCTCATTCTTATGCAACCCAACTCCACTTTCCCACAATAAATTCACTCAAATAAACATAGGAATTATGACCCTGCAGCCCAAATTAACAAAATCTATTTCCAACTTTTACAAAGCCCTGAAAACAAGAACTGCTCCATGTATTATATTAGAATTCCAGCTCATGAAATTGAAAAGAATGAGTATGTTTTCATCAATGGACATAATTTGACACCAATAAGTGAAGGTTACAAGAAACGCTGAGAAAAAGAAAGAATATGTATGTTATCATGAATGGACAAAAAGCAGGCTCTGATAATTGCCTGGAGGACATGCATTGTGAAGTGCAAAGTTTCAGATTTTTTGCAAAATTCTAGTAATCAGAATGGTTGGTGAGATAAATTTCTATTAATTAATTCAATATGCATTAATCTAAAATATTTATTTTTTATAATTAATTTAAAATGTTAAGATGTGAAATTTAAGAATAGCCCGTTTAAAAAAAAATTACATAAATAAATTGGGGGCCAGTAGGAAATGGAATATACTTCTAGTCCAGATATAAGTATACTTACCACTCATCGTCAAAGTCGCTGTCCAAGACATCAAAATAATCCCAATCAAAGGCTTCATAGTCGTAAGAACCCTCTCCCCATTTGATGTATTTTTCTTTGATTTTGATGTTTCGAATATGGGCAATCTGGAACCACTCAGCGCCGCTCCCTTCTGCACATCTTTTCTCTAAATTGCGGCAATCATCAATGTGCAGATGTTTTAAATCGGTGAGGTGTTGAATGGGAAGATACATCAGCTTTTTGCAGTAGTAAAGAGACAGCTTCTGAAGAGAAGAAAGACAGCTCAACCAATCAGGCAAAGCTTCCATTCCGTTAAAGTTCTGTATCCGCAGATCTTCAAGGGCAGTGAAGAGTTGAATTTCGTTCGGGAGAGAGTTAAGTGTAGGACTCCCATGCAATTTTAGCATTTTGAGGGACGCGCGCGAGTATTGAATGGAAGGATAACGCAGAATCGGGAAAGCATCCAACTCTTCAATAAACCCACCGATTACCAGAGTCTTTAAGCGGCCCTCTCGCCGCGAAAGCTTCAGTCTTAGATCAGGACAGTTGCTAAGTTTTAAATTAATAAGAGAATGAAATACTTCTCCTAAATCTGGAATTGATTTCAGATTCGGCCAGTCCTCAAACCTCAAATATTGAAGAGATGTACAGCATTGTAGCTCACTGGGTAGTTCATTAATACCACAGTGCGTTATCTCCAAGTGTCGAATAACTGATAGGACACCTGGCAATGAACTCAGCTCATGGCAATACTGTACTACCAACTTCTGAAGGGAAACGCATTTCTGAAGGGAAACGCAGGTGTGCAGTGATTCTGGAATTGATTTCAAATTCCAACAGCTCTCAATCTTCAAAAATTGAAGAGATGTACAGAATTGTAGCCCACTAGGTAGTTTATCTATACCACACTTTATTATCTCCAAGTGTCGAATAACTGACGGGACATCTGGCAAATACCTCAGCTCAGGACAATCCTTTACTACGAATTTCTGAAGGGAAACGCAAGTGTGCAGTGATTCTGGAATTGATTTCAAATTCCAACAGCTCTCAATCTTCAAATATTGAAGAGATGCACAGAATTGTAACCCCCTGGGTAGTTCATCAATACCACACTCTATTATCTCCAAGTGTTGAATAACTGACGGGACACCTGGCAATGACCTCAGCTCAAGACAATTCCCTACAACGAATTTCTGAAGGGAAACGCAGGTGTGCAGCGATTCTGGAATTGATTTCAAATTCCAACAGCTCTCAATCTTCAAATATTGAAGAGATGCACAGAATTGTAGCCCACTGGTTAGTTCATCAATACCACACTCTATTATCTCAAAGTGTTGAATAACTGACGGGACACCTGGCAATGACCTCAGCTCACGACAATTCCCTACTACGAATTTCTGAAGGGAAACGCAGGTGTGCAGTGATTCTGGAATTGATTTCAAATTCCAACAGCTCTCAATCTTCAAATATTGAAGAGATGCATAGAATTGTAGCCCACTGGGTAGTTCATCAATACCACACTTTATTATCTCCAAGTGTTGAATAACTGACGGGACACCTGGCAATGACCTCAGCTTAGGATAATTCCCTACTACGAATTTCTGAAGGGAAACGCACGTGTGCAGTGATTCTGGAATTGATTTCAAATTCAAACAGCTCTCAATCTTCAAATATTGAAGAGATGCACAAAATTGTAGCCCACTGGGTAGTTCATCAATACCACACACTATTATCTCCAAGTGTTGAATAACTGACGGGACACCTGGCAATGACCTCAGCTTATAACAATCCTCTACTACGAATTTCTTAAGGGAAACGCATTTCTGAAGGGAAACGCAGGTGTGCAGTGATTCTGGAATTGATTTCAAATTCCGACAGCTCTTAATCTTCAAATATTGAAGAGATGCACAGAATTGTAGCCCACTGTGTAGTTTATCAATACCACACTCTATTATCTCCAAGTGTTGAATAACTGACGGGACACCTGGCAATGACCTCAGCTCATGACAATCCTCTACTACAAATTTCTGAAGGGAAACGCAGGTGTGCAGTGATTCTGGAATTGATTTCAAATTCCGACAGCTCTTAATCTTCAAATATTGAAGAGATGCACAGAATTGTAGCCCACTGGGTAGTTCATCAATACCACACTCTATTATCTCCAAGTGTTGAATAACTGACGGGACACCTGGCAATGACCGCAGCTTAGGACAATCCTCTACTACGAATTTCTGAAGGGAAACGCATTTCTGAAGTGAAACTTAGGTGTGCAGTGATTCTGGAATTGATTTCAAATTCAAACAACTTCTAATCTCCAAATAATGAAGAGATGCACAGAATTGTAGCCCACTGGGTAGTTCATCAATTCCACACACTATTATCTCCAAGTGTTGAATAACTGACGGGACACCTGGCAATGACCGCAGCTCAGGACAATCCTCTACTACGAATTTCTTAAGGGAAACGCATTTCTGAAGGGAAACGCAGGTGTGCAGTGATTCTGGAATTGATTTCAAATTCCGACAGCTCTTAATCTTCAAATCTTGAAGAGATGCACAGAATTGTAGCCCACTGGGTAGTTCATCAATACCACACTCTATTATCTCCAAGTGTTGAATAACTGACGGGACACCTGGCAATGACCGCAGCTCAGGACAATCCTCTACTACGAATTTCTTAAGGGAAACGCATTTCTGAAGGGAAACGCAGGTGTGCAGTGATTCTGGAATTGATTTCAAATTCAAACAGCTTCTAATCTCCAAATATTGAAGAGATGCACAGAATTGTAGCCCACTGGGTAGTTCATCAATACCACACCATATTATCTCCAAGTGTTGAATAACTGACGGGACACCTGGCAATGACCTCAGCTCACGACAATCCTCTACTACGAATTTCTGGAGGGAAACGCAGGTGTGCAGTGATTCTGGAATTGATTTCAAATTCCAACAGCTCTCAATCTTCAAATATTGAAGAGATGCACAGAATTGTAGCCCACTGGGTAGTTCATCAATACCACACACTATTATCTCAAAGTGTTGAATAACTGATGGGACACCTGGCAATGACCTCAGCTCACGACAATCCTCTACTACGAATTTCTGGAGGGAAACGCAGGTGTGCAGTGATTCTGGAATTGATTTCAAATTTCGACAGCTCTTAATCTTCAAATATTGAAGAGATGCACAGAATTGTAGCCCACTAGGTAGTTCATCAAGACCACACCATATTATCTCCAAGTGTTGAATAACTGACGGGACACCTGGCAATGACCTCAGCTCACGACAATCCTCTACTACGAATTTCTGAAGGGAAACGCAGGTGTGCAGTGATTCTGGAATTGATTTCAAATTCCAACAGTTCTCAATCTTCAAATATTGAAGAGATGCACAGAATTGTAGCCCACTGGGTAGTTCATCAATACCACACCATATTATCTCCAAGTGTTGAATAACTGACGGGACACCTGGCAATGACCTCAGCTCAGGACAATCGTCTACTACGAATTTCTGAAGGGAAATGCAGGTGTGCAGTGATTCTGGAATTGATTTCAAATTCAAACAGCTTCTAATCTCCAAATATTGAAGAGATGCACAAAATTGTAGCCCACTGGGTAGTTCATCAATACCACACCATATTATCTCCAAGTGTTGAATAACTGACGGGACACCTGGCAATGACCTCAGCTCAGGACAATCGTCTACTACGAATTTCTGAAGGGAAATGCAGGTGTGCAGTGATTCTGGAATTGATTTCAAATTCCGACAGCTCTTAATCTTCAAATATTGAAGAGATGCACAGAATTGTAGCCCACTGGGTAGTTCATCAATACCACACCATATTATCTCCAAGTGTTGAATAACTGACGGGACACCTGGCAATGACCTCAGCTCAGGACAATCCTCTACTACGAATTTCTGAAGGGAAACGCAGGTGTGCAGTGATTCTGGAATTGATTTCAAATTCCAACAGTTCTCAATCTTCAAATATTGAAGAGATGCACAGAATTGTAGCCCACTGGGTAGTTCATCAATACCACACCATATTATCTCTAAGTGTTGAATAACTGACGGGACACCTGGCAATGACCTCAGCTCACGACACTCTATAATAATCAACTCCTCAAGGCAAGGAAACACCAACACCACCTCACCTGCGCTTGTCAACTCCTTTGCATCCTTCCACTCTTCTAAGCTACTCATAGAAAGCAATTCGAGTATTCTCAATGCCGGAAATAATATAGTAGTATTTCTGTAACTCCCATCACAATTGTAAAACTTACTTCCTATACTTCTTACCTTGTACATATGGTTTATTTCAAGAACCCTAAGACAAGGTAATTTCCCCAGAGTGGGAACTTCTTCACATTCCATACTAAAATTCAATTTGATATGAATCAGATTGTGAAATAGCGACAAATCATTAACCCAAGATGGGAATTTCTTTCCTCCATAACATTCGATTGTTAAGCTTTCCAAATTTGGGTGAGGCTGGAGGCCTTCCAACACCTTGTCATCTTTATCATACCGGTCCATTGCGTTTGAATATTTTTCTTCCCAATATAATCCCAACTTTAATATTTCCTTTTCTTTTAATTTTGCACTTTTGGCTTCTTCCTCATTTGTCACCTTCTCTAAATTGTATATGTTTATCTCTCTAAGATTCTTTAAGGGTCCTATTTCATTAATCCTATAACCTTCATCTCGACCCACACCAAAAAAATTCAATGTTTGAAGGCAAGTCAACCGTCCCATATTTTTTAGTAGACAATCTTTGTACTGACCAGTATTAATACAAATATGTCTCAAGTTAATCAAATTGCCTAGGTCTTCTGGAAGCTCCATGATATTATGGCATTTTTCGATTCTTATTGTTTGCAAATGGTAGAGTTTGGTAATGGATTTTGGTAATTCCACAATGTTAGATTGCAAGATGTGAAGAAGCCTCAAATGTATCAACTGCTCAATTGAATTTGGCAACCCTATTATACTATGCCCAAATAATTTTAAAACACGTAAGCATTTAAAATTTGATAACATGTCATCAAAGTCTAGATTTTTTGAAATTAATGTGCGCATTTTTATGAAACCATCTCCACTAAATGAAGTTCTTGGTGTTGTTTCGCCATCGGATCGAACAAATAAAGGTTGTACTTTACTAACATTATCCATAGAATCTTCTTCCAAAATCAAAATTTCAGATTTTGAAATTGAGATGGCAAAATCATGCACCAAATCATGCATTTTGCAACTAGTAATATCACCATAGACATCCTTTGTAGCATTTTGGAAAAAGGAAGTGGCCAACAAAATATTGAAATACGTGTTACCAATATCTTCCATCACCATATTACCTTCTTTAGATGGTTCAAGGAACCCTTCAGCCATCCAATGCTGAATTACTTCGTCCTTTTTCATGATATAATCTTTAGGGAAAATTGCACAGTATGCAAAACATCGTTTCAAAGAAGGTGTTTGAAGATGATCATAGCCTAACTTTAATATGTGAAACACTCCATTATTATCATCGCCCACTAAATCCCAATTTTTATTACTTTGAATCGATAGCCATTCACCTTTATCATGTATAAAGTACATTATTCCCCCTAAAAATCTTGCAGCCCATGGAACCCTTTTACATTTTTTAACAATCTCCTTTCCAATTTTCTCCAACTCTAGAGTTAGAAGTCTTTCATTTGCAGATGCTCTTTTCTTAAATATGGACCAACAATCATATTCCGTTAATTCAACAATGTTATTTCCAACATTTTGATTAACTTTTGAATCATCAAGGAAGGAGTCTATCTCCATGTTAAAGCTAATCTCAGGGATCGAATTCACAAACTCCGCTCGAAGATCATAACTAGCAATGTCACCTTTAAGTCTATTTAATGATTCGTTGATGGTCTTAATTTTGTTTGCCATATTGATAATGTCATTAGAGGGTGAAGAGTAGTTTAGTACCTTTTGCTGAAGAATGTTATAGCCAAACTCGTCTAGCACATCATCAATGTCATAAGCAACACGTCTAAGCTCTGCTAACCAACTCCTCACAAAATTATCACTTGCTTGTATTTTCTCAGCATCATTTAACACAAGTTGAATTTGGGTTAACAAGATAAGAAGGTCTATTAGCCCTTCCTTGAAACCCAACTCAAAACTAATATGTTGCTCTATAACAATTGATCTCAACTTGGCTAGAAGTCCCTCCGCAAAAACACCAAGTAAAATTTCAGCTATATATTCTGCCTTACTCTGCATAAAAGACAATAGTATGAAAATGTTTGTGGAGTGTAGACTACAATTCTATTAAAAATAAACAAGGTGGGTCCAGATATATTTATATATTGGAAATATAAAAACTTATATTACGATTTTCACCTTCTTAATTTTTATGCAATAATAAATATTTTTTTTTCTTTTGGAATTTTATAATAACTAGTCGCAAACACACGCAATACATGGAAATATATAATTATTTTTAAATGCGGTATAATATATAACCTATTATCTAAATTTTATTGTAGATAATTTGTTCTCCCTAAAAATTAAACAAACTCTAAAAGTAATTTATATTTCTCTATTTTTACAAATATATAATTTTTTCATTTATGGTGCTTTTGATTGATATTATTTTTTTAAGTTGTCCATATTTTTCTAACTATTTCCTAATTTCTTTTTTTGTATAACTAAAATTTTTAAGTTTCAAATATATTATTCAAATTTTTTATTCTCTTAAGAAGATTGTCATGATAATCAAAACTGATCATATAGTTACAATGAATATTACTCAAATAATTGATAGCAATATAGTACTCCCAACCCAAACCTTTTTTTTCCCCTATTTTTAGGTAAGTACACCAAAATGGATTGAAGTGGACCATTATGGACTGAACTGGAGTGAGTTGGACCATACTGGACTGTAATAGATCAAATTGGATTGCAATGGACCGAATGTTGAATCGTAATTAGTAAACATAACTCAAAAAATTAATAATAATTATAATAATAAAGTGATGTAAAACCATTATCTGTGATAAGTAATGTATTCCAATGTGATGGAAGTGGTTTGTTTTTAAAGTAATATCAATCAGATTTGTTATCTCATTGATATTTTTAACTAAATTATTATGCATGCACTTGTGATTCTACGTTCTTGTTGAAAGTTTTATTCAAATTAAATTCGGTACTATGTACACCATTAAAAAAAAAATAGAAAAACCACTTACATGCAATATTTTATACAAAAGAAAAAGAAAAAGGGGGGGGGGGGGGGGGGAGACACTTTGTTAAGAGCTCTATTATCTCTATGCTTTGATGTTGATGAAAATGACATATGGTTCTCTAAGTAGGAGCGGAATTGGACCCGACATTGAAGGTTATAAAAAAAAAAAAGGAGTGGAATTGGACCCTTCAACTTAGCCTTGAATACTACATTAGCATATGGATATGTATACAGTGGTGGAATGAGATTTTTTTCAAGTGAGTTTCAACTAAAAATAAATAAATGGTGTCTCCATCCAAGATGTTTGTATTACATGTATTTTCTATTATAAGTTACATTTAGGGTCCGTTTGGTTGGAGAAGTGGAAAAGTGAGAGGATAGAAAGATTTTAATTTCCCTTCTTTTTGTTTGGTTGAGAGTGGAAAAATAGAAGACTGGAAAAAATGAGTTTGTATAAATTTACGCATATACTTTTTTTTTTTTTTGGATAAGTAAGAAGAGAATATTATTAATAAAAGAATAGCAAGAAAAGCACACAAAGTTCACGGTAGTGAACAAAAGAAAAAAAAAACAAAAAGACATAAGCAGCCTCTAATCTATACTAATAGAAGAAAGAAAATCCAACAGGGTAGAACAATCCGAATAGCCCCAACAACGAGACCAATCGAAGAGGGTCTGCTAGCAATACTCTAATAACTGAACCACAGTTTTCTCCTTATCCTCAAAAGACCATCGATTCCGTTCAGTCCAAATAGTCCACATTAAACATCCTGGAACCAAATCCCAAATATCTGAGCTATGCTTCCCAAGCCAATGATACCAGCAAAATAATAAGTCCATAACTGAGCCTGGCATGACCCATTTCATCCCAAACAACCGAAGCATATGCATCCACAAAGAATGGGCTATCGGACAAAAAAGTAATAGGTGATCCACAGATTCCGCATTACAACAGCACAAACAACAACGATTCACCGAAGGGCGACCACGAAGCATAAGGTTATCCAAAGTTAGAATCTGACCATGAGCTGCTGTCCACATAAAAAAAGCCACCCTTTTAAGAAACTTAACTTTCCAAATTCCTTTCCAAGGGAAAGTGGAAGGAGTTACATTTTGAATCTTATGATAAAAGGACCGAATATCAAACTTCCCACTGCCATTAAGATCCCAACAAAGTCTGTCACACCCTCCTTCCCTAGGAATTCGGGTTTGGATGAAATGAAGAAGGGAGTAGGAAGCCACCAACTCCCAATCATTGAAGTACCTGTGAAAACTTAAACTCCATACTCTGTCATTATCACCCACAGGAGGGCTTAACACCTCAGAGATACAAGCCTCCATATTAGCTGAACACAAAAATAACTGAGGATAAAGAATTTTGAGAGGAACATCACCAGTCCACTTATCATGCCAAAAAAGAATACGAGAACCATCCCCCACCACAAAAGAGAAATACTTAGCGAAAATTTCCCACCCTTCACTAATACTCCGCCATAACCCACAACCATGAGCCCTACGACAAGCTTTAGTGCACCAACCCCCTTTTCTTTTCCCATATTTCATGGCAATGACCCTTCGCCATAGATGCGAGGTTTCATGGCCATACCTCCAAAACCATTTCCCTAATAGAGCCTGATTAAAAGGCACCAACTTCCGAATTCCTAACCCACCCAACTCACGAGGTAAGCAAACCTTTTTCCAAGCCACCAAAGGATATTTGAAACACTCAACTGATGAACCCCACAAAAAGTTCCTTTGGATGCATTCCAATCTATTCGCCACAGCTTTAGGGATGGTAAAAAGGGAAAGGTAATACGTCGGAAGGCTTGAAAGGGTACTCTTCAGCAAAGTGAGTCTACCACCCGTTGACAAATAAAGCCGCTTCCAGCCTGAAAGCTTCTTTTCCATCCTCTCAAGGATCGGATTCCAAATAGAGGCTATTTTAAACAAAGTACCCAATGGCATACCTAAGTAAATCATAGGCAAACTACCCACCCTGCACTGAAGGATATTAGCTAGATACTGAATGTTTCGCACCTCCCCAATAGGGACAATATCACTTTTCCCCACATTCACCTTTAGACCAGTAAAAGCTTGGAAACAAGTCAAAACTAGCTTAATAGAAAGAATCTGCTCTCTAGAGGCATCACAAAAAAAGAATGGTATCAACAGCAAAAAGGAGGTGAGAAACTCGAATACCAGTAGAATTAACAGGACCCACATGAAAACCCTGAATGAAACCCCCTTCCTCAGTTTTCTTCAGAATACGACTTAAAACCTCCATGATCAACGAAAAGAGAAGGGGAGACAAATGATCACCTTGTCTGAGACCTCTAGAGCTACCAAAGAAACCAGCAGGAGATCTATTAACCAAAACTGAGAAACGAACGGTAGAGACACAAGTCTTTATCCATCTCCTCCATCTATCCCCAAAACCCATCCTCTCCAATAGATAAAATAAGGTGTCCCAATTCACATTATCGTATGCTTTCTCAATGTCTAGCTTACACACCACCCCCGGAGTACAACATTTCAGTCTATTGTTTAAACATTCATTAGCGATAAGCACTGAATCCAAAATCTGTCTGCCATCAACAAAAGAATTCTGAGACTCCGAAATAAGATTATCTAGCACCCGCCTCAATTTGTTAGCTAAAACCTTAGACAACAGCTTATACGCACTACCCACTAGGCTGATAGGCCTAAAATCTTTGATATTTGCAGCATTATTATTATTATTTTTTTTTTGGGATCAAAGATAAGAAAGAAGCATTTAGAGACTGTTCAAACTCTGAGCTCCTATGGAAATGATCAAAGAATGCCATGACATCTACTTCCACTACACTCCAGCATTTTTGAAAGAAAGCCATAGTGAAACCGTCAGGACCTGGGGCTTTATCACCCTCCATCTCATGAAGAACCTTTACCACTTCCTCCTTAGAAAAATCACTCTCTAATTCCAGCCGCTCAGCCTCCTCAATTCTAGCAAACTCTAAACCCTCCATAGAAGGGCGCCAAGAAACTGATTCAGTGTACAACCTTTGATAAAAATTGACCACCCTAGACTGCACCTCTTCTTCATCCTCAGAGAGGACTCCATCCACCTCTATATCCTGAATATGATTAGTTCTTCTATGGGAGTTTGCAACCCGATGAAAGAAGCGAGTATTATTGTCCCCCTCTTTCACAAATAAAATCTGGGACTTTTGTCTCCAGGAAATCTCCTCCAAAGAGGCAAGATGAGCAATCTCTCCTTTAATGTGAATACGACGAGTTTGATCCTCCTGAGAAAGACCATACAAGTCCTCCCTAGCATCCAAACCCAACAATTCAGATAAAAGACATTTCTTCCTAAAGGCTAGATCCCAAAATTCCTCCTTATTCCACTTTTTCAAGTCCTCTTTAAGAGTTTTTAATTTACATGCCAGAGTAAAACTAGGAGAACCCGAAAAGCAATACCCATTCCACCAATGCCGAACCCTTTCTACAAAACCCTCTTCTTTCAACCACATATTCTCGAACTTAAAGGCACTCCGACCTCTTTTAACATTACCCGCCCCCACCAAAAGAGGGCAATGATTAGAAACTACCCGAGGGAGTACCCTTTGAGACACGTTTCCAAAGTGATCTACCCAATCCACCGATGCCAAGGTTCTATCAATTCTTGACATAGAAGCAGACCCCGAATCTCTAAACCAAGTAAATGAAATCCCTTCAAGGGGTAAGTCCACAAGGTAATTAGCCTCAATGAAGTCAAAAAAAGCAAACATAGCTGGACTAAAAGCCTCACAACAACAACAACAAATCATGTCTTAAAAACAACAACAAATGCCCAATTAAAATAAAATAAAAAGTGATAAACAACATCAACAAAAAAAAAATCAATCACCTAAATTTATTAAAAAGTAAAAATCATGTCTTAAAAAAATCACATCTAAACAAAAAAAAAACACACACACACACACACACACGCACACACCAAAGAAAGCAAAAGAAAAAAAGAGAGAATATCTAAACATGTACGAAGCCTGCCTAGTAATCGAAAAAAAAAAAAAAAAAAAGGCCAAGTCTAGGAGGAAAGAAAAAGAAAAAGAAAATAGAAAATAGTAAAAGAAAAAAAAAATGAAGAAGAGCAACGTGGACAAGCCCATGTGTAGTTGCACATGGACATTTTTGTCCCAAAAAAATGGAGAAAATTTTTGGTGGACCCGAAGAGAAAACACCTGGGTCCTACCATTTATTTTCCTTTACCAATACACTCCAAAAAGTTTTCATTTCCATTTTTTCTTCAAATTTTTCCATCCACCTTATTTCACCTCCAAACAAACACACCCTTAGGTTCAATAATGTGTAAAGTGATGGTCATATCATGATTGATAAGTTATAATTAGTTTTGAAATTGAGTAAAGGTATAATGTATTAGTGCATACATTAATATTTATATACATATTTTTGAAGAAATGATGGAAAGAAAATGAAGACTTGGCCGTTGACACGGTTTAACAAAAAACACAACAATAATAAATGCTATACTTCAACTTTTAGATATTGTATAGATTAGTATTGAATACAAATCTTACATATTTTTTGAAGAAATGATGGAAAGAAAATGAAGACTTGGCCATTGACACGGCTTAACCAAAAACACAACAATAATAAATGTTATACTTCAACTTTTAAATATTGTATAGATTAGTATTGAATACAAATCTTTTGTCTCATTTTTTGTGTTCCACATTATTTTCCACCTTCTCTTCCCCCCCCCCCCCCCCCTTCTTCCCTTCTCCTTAAATTTCATAAACAAACACACTTATCCCCTCTTCCCTATGTTATAACTATCAAATTATATAAATAAATAAATAAAATAATAATAATGCTAAGAATTTTGTAGTTTACTAACATTACACTTCTCCAATGGAAGAGAACATGATTTCAAACTCCCCTTCCCCACTTGTTGCAAGGAAAAAAATTCACTTAATAATATAGAAATTTATTATAATGTTTTACTTGATTCAAACAATTAAAATCAATAACTTAAAATGTTATCACAAGTTCACTGCTAAGATTATGATGAAATATAATCTAAATATAAAACATTTACATCTTTACTCACCTTTTCAAACACTCCGCTTAACATGACATCCTTTGATATTGAAGTTGAGCTGATTTCCCTCTCCTTATCCTTGTTTGAAGTTGATGCACCCTTAAGTTTTTTGTTAGGTTCACCAATTGTTAGAGAAGCTTCCTCTTGGACATTTTTAGGCGCTTTTGTACAAACATCAATATCGTGACCTTTAGCTCTAGCCAAGTGATACTTAATCCTTGTAGCACCCCCAGCAAAAACACGTTTACAAAACTTACATTTGAAACGACCATTTATTTCTTCAACAAACTCCCAAAATCGATCTTTCTTTCGAACCATATTTCTTTTCCCTTACAATAGATATATAAAGAGTTTAATATTAAAATATAAAAAAAAAATTGATAGTAAAAATGGATCTGTAGAGTAATAAAATTATTTTAAATAATATAGATCTATAGAATAATAAAAATAAGATTGTTATATTTCTTTAAAAATACTATATAATTATTTTATGTCTATCATAATCACCTTCAGATAGTTTTTTGCTAAGTCCTCTAATGGCTAGATAAGCTTCGTGTATTTTTAGGAACCTTTCTACAAATAGCAATATCACGATCAATAAATCTAATCCTTGAAACACTTCCATCAAACTTTTCATCTTATTTTGTTTACTGTGTTAATAAACTATATATAATATTTAGCCAAGATAATATAAAATCCATAGTATGAAAGACATGTCAGAGTGCACAGCTCTATTAGTTGACAAACAAGTAGATACCGCAAATGGACACCAAAGTCTGAGAACAATAAAAGGAAGAAAAAAAGTAATCCTATAGCAATTTATTATATTATTATAACATGTTTTGTATCACTCGCCGATATAATCAAATTATTAGAACAAGTAGGACCACACTCAGCCGAAATAAGATGGTTTTTTGGATTCGACGTGTCGGGTATATATCTGGGATGGGGTCCTGCTGCAGGCTTGAGATTGTGACATGTGTACATGACAACTTAGAGAAATGCCATAGACGTTGAGCTTAAGCTGCTTAACATGTTACAGACTTACAGTACATGCCTTTCTTTTTTGGATTCTAAAGTAAATTTGGTTCCTATATATGTTGGAGATTTTAGAAGAGTTCCAACTAATAATTACTATGTCAGCCTGCAAATTAAGACTCTTGTTACCATAAGCCTCTACGAGTAGGATCATCTGCCAGACTGACACTGGAATGACAGAAATGAGAAAACATAACAGATATTTGCTTCTATAGGTCAAAACTCAAAGACTCAAAACACTGGAAGCATTAATCGCAGGCCCTTTATATATAGCAATGTTTCAAAAAGCCTCATGAGATTCCCCCAACCAACTCATCACATATCAGTATATCACCCAGAATGAGTTTCTATTATCACAAATATAAAGTTTATAATAAATTTGTCCACCCTACCTATCTTAAATTTATATTATTTTTTTTAGTTTCCTTCATTTTTTATGGATTATTTATGCAATTCTTTTCTTATTTATATCATAATTATTAGATTATTGTTTCTTTTATATGTAAAACTTCATTTGAAAAAGAATAAAAGAAAAGTATTTTTTTTAAATTTTATTTTATCAATGATTGTTAAGGGTTTAAACCATGCAGAAGGACAACAAATGTTGAAAAAAAAGAACTAAGACTTTTAATTTTTTTTTTTTTTTTTAAAACGAAAAAATTGTAAATTATTATATATTAACTTTCAAGAACAATAAATCTTTCTCAGCAAAAAAAAAAAAAAAAAAAAAAAAACTTTTTTTTTAAAGTAAAAGAATCACAAATTCAAGTAATACTTTATTCTCTTTTACATAAATTTGTGTATAAATAAAAATATATAAGAGTGGTCAAAATTTTAATATTTTTCTGAAGTTGACTACAGAGTTTCAAGTATATATACAATAGCTTTTAGAATATTTCATTCTGATAATTTTATGAGTATATTAACCAAAATGTCAAAATTCACATAAGTTGTATTTGAGATTTGTCAAGCTACTAAAATTCCTTTCTTGAGAATCGTCAGTAGAATTTTATCTTTAAAAAACAAAAACAAAAAAACAAAAAAAAAAAAATATATATATATATATATATATATGAATTTAAAGAACAACAAAATGAATTATTTTTTCGTGTGGAAAAAACCTCTAACACATAAATACATTACAACAAATATATAATTTTTTTTTTTTTCGCTTCCACATATCCCTTATTATTCATATATATGATTGGTTTTTAATTATTTAAGTTGGTTTCAAGTACTCATATATATCTGTATGTATGTGTGAATTGCTTATAAATTCTACCCTCCCTAAAATCCAATCATGGCTTGGCCAATAGTCCTACTCTTGATTGAACAAGGTTGACATACTATTTAAAGAGCAAGTTTAGATTCATTGAGATTTCTAATTTCAATTATAAGAAAAAGCATGACTTGGATAAAGCTCTGAAAAGGTCCGTATACTTCATAAAACAAATCATAGCTAGAGGAGGTAAATGTCATAATATGAATCACAAAATAGTTCATACTTTCGTATTTTTAAGAGTATACCATATAGGGTAATATGTGTAACTTATCCAAAATATAAAGATTATTTGGAGTTCAAACTTCTAGTTTAAATGACTTGAATAAAGTAGAGTTGATTTTTTCCTATTTAATATATGGATTTGAAATGATTAATAATTAATTAAACTATTTATTCAGCTAATTAAAAAAAAAAAAAACAGATGAACAGCATGAAAGTCATGTTAGAGTGCACTTACTGTAGTAGCTTGCAGTAAAACTAAGGCGAACGCGGCTCTTATGGTTAGATTAACCCTAAACGTGATAAAACTAAATCAGTGAACTATAACTATTCAAGGGAAAATAAATAAGTAAATAAATAAATAGCGTGAAAGACATTATTAGAGAGCACTTACTATATTATCCGAGAGATAGAAGAGCTCGCAAATAGGTAGATGCAGCCAATGGATGTTTGGAAGCGTGACAATAGCAGCAGTGGATGTCTAAGAAGAAATAGACCACGATCGGCAGATTAACAATATCAGCAGTGGATGTCAAAGTTGATCTAAAAAATTTTAAACCTAAAAATGAAAAAAATAAAATAAAATAAAACACTCAAATCTAGATCGAAATTGGAAAAAAAAAAAGTCATCAAAGGAAGATCAAGCAAGAAAGTAATAATAATCATTCACAAGATGTCAATGAAACTTACCAGCACCGACGAGAAGGTAAGCTCTTTCTCTCTCTCAACAAGGAGACGATAGTTTTGTATTTTCTTTTGTTCTTGGCACCAAGAAAACTCTTTCATGAGCCATGATAAAGAAATTTCAGTTCTTTTATAAGAATAATTAACGATGATGCTAGGTAAGAATCTATAAGAAAGGTTTGTTAAATTACCTTAATACCCTCTTTTATATATTGATTTAGAAAATATTTTTAAAAATTTTTTATGAGAAAAGAAAAAGAAATTTTATTTTTTTCACAATTTTTTATATTTTCTATAAAATAGTATCAAAACTTTTTTTAAATAATTAAAAACTTTTTTTTTTTTGGTGTGCAAGTATGTAATTTTCTACAGTCAAATCTTCGAGTGAAAAGGGAAGTTTCGAGGGCCTATACAGTCTTTTAAAAGGTCAAATATTTAGGCTAGAGAGCATGTAAATTGTGCTAAAATTGCATTAGTGAGTATGTAATTTTCTACCGTAAAATCTTCGTGTGAAAAGGGAAATTTCGAGGGCCTATACAAGTCTCTTAAAAGGTCAAATATTTAGGCTAGAGAGCATGTGAATTGTGTTAAAATTCCAATCCACCCCCTCCTGGCCGAAAGAAAAAAAAGGCACAATTATTAGGACAAGTAGGACCATCACTACGTTGAAAGAAGATGGGTTGTCTTTCAAGATGGGGTCCAGCCTTTTACAAGCAGGAGAGACCAGCAGGATCCGGATCAGGTGCAATACCTAGGGTATTGCACCTGGTGCAATACCTCAATTTCCTTCACAATTTTTTTAACTTTTTTCACTTTTTAACTTTAACTTTTTTACACTTTTTTAATATATTTTATTTAATGGCTGAGATTGAAAGTTGCTTTTTCAACTTTCAATCTCAGCCTTTGATAAGGTATTGCACCAGGTGCAATACCCTAGGTATTGCACCTGATCCGGATCCAGACCAGCACCCATGGAAAACATGCATCTGAGAAACTATTGCAGGGTGTCATATCTGTATTGTATTTCATATCACATCAGTGTTTTATTGGTCATTTTATATCATAATTCTTTAAAATTACTCATATTATTGTGCCCTACCCGTATCCATGTTTGTGTCCGTCCTCCTTAATTAAAAAAAAAAAAAGTCCTTAGTTTTGTGCTTTCGTTCTCATTAACTTGTAGTTTTTATTTCTTATTAATTCACAATTGTTTCCTCTAAATTTAAATTTGTTATCAATTTGATCTTTGTAGTTTAATTTTAAACATTTTCAATCTTGTTGTTTAAGAGTTGTTCAATTTTGTCCATTTATCAATGGCGTTAGTACTGTTACTATTAAATGTTAAACAACATCGTAAATGTTTAAAGCCTAAATCAATCTCAAACTTAGGCAAGTGGTGCTCAGTCAGAACTGATTTTTTATTTTGTTCCAGTTTAAGAAAAAAGTAAAAACATTAAACCATCTCATTTTGTTAATTTTCTTTTTATTCTAAGAAAACTTTTTTTTTTTTGGGTAAACATAAACAAAATTAATTAAGTCCATGATTTTATTCTTTGTTTCCCAATTAACTTGTAATTATTTTTATTTATTTTTAAATTTTAGCTCTTGTTAGCGCATATTTGGATTTCTTTTATGGAAAAAAAAAACCAATAATTTGGTTCCTCAAAATTTAGATTCTTTATTAATTTTGCATTGATTGCTCAAATACGTACTTTATAGTTTGGATTTGTTCTATATATATGATCCTTTTATCTAAAATGTTTTTTTTTTAAGGATCTACAATGGTTATTTTTAGCAACACAAATGCTAATGCTTAGAAGGAGTTTTTATATTCTTTAAAAATTTTATCATTATTGATTTAAAAGGTTATATTTTTAGAAAGGGGTGTATTTATTACACACGAACACACACCCGACACACCTAGGTTTTAAATTGAAAAAATAAAATAAAATCTTTTTGAACTAAAATTATAATTTGAAGTCATAATTTGAGTCTAAAAATGAACATGTGTGTAAGTTTGTGTGACTGATAGACGTTTCCCATCCTTTCTCTAATTGCTATAATATCAAAAGGAAAAATCTAGTTACACATACACTAATACAGATTATTGCATACAGAAAATAAGACATGACTTGTGTCCAATGTACTAATGCACTCAAATTTTGGGTGTAACAGCAAGTGTGTAATGAAACTACTCATAAAAGAAGTGTAATGAAACTACTCATAAAAAATTCATCTCTTCTTAACGTATTTCTTTTCAAAGGTCAAATCTTCGTGTGAAAAGGGAGGTTTCGGGGGGCCATCCAAGTCGTTTAAAAGGTCAAGTATTTTACGTTAAAGAGCATGTGAATTGTGCTAAAATTTCAACCCACCACTACTGGCCAAAAGAAGATGGGTTGTGTCTTTCAAGGTGAGGGGTCCAGGCTTGAACAAGCAGGACCAACGCTCATAGAAAGCAATAATTTTAGAAACTGTTTTCAGAAAATATGACAAAACAAGTCCTTAGTTTTGTGCTTTGGTTCTCATTAACCTGTAGTTTTTATTTCTTATTGATTCACAATTGTTTCCTCCAAATTTATATTTGTTATCAATATGATCTTTATAGTTTAAATTTAAACATTTTCAATCTCGTTGTTTAAGAGTTAGTTAAATTTTGTCCTTTTATCTCCATTAAAAAAAAAAAAAATCCCTTTTATCAGTGGTTCGACAGTACTGTCACTATTAAATGTTTAACAACATCGCTTAAATGGTTAAAGCCTAAAATCAATCTCAAACCTAGAGCAAGTGGTACACAAAGTCAGAACTGATTTATTATTTTTTTATTTTGTTCCAGTTTAAGAAACAAAAATAAAAACACTAAAGCATCTCATTTTGTTATTTTTCTTTTTATTCAAATAAAACTTTTTAAAAATCAATAATTTTGTTCCTCAGAATTTAAATTCTTTATTAATTTTGCATTAATTGCTTAAATTTAAACAATTCTACCGTATGGTTTGGATTTGTTCAACATGATCCATCAATTTACGATGGTTAATTGCGTCAATGTTAAATGTCAAACAACATTGCAAATGTTTGAAGTGCATATCCACCAAACTTGAACCAAGTAATAGTTTAGTACCAATGATCACAACAAATATCCAGCTAGAAATAACAAATCATTAAGAAAATTAGATCGGATTATTGCTACGGTTAAAAACGATGTTACAACCTTATATAAAAATTAAATTAAATTATAAAAAAAAAAAAAAACAATGTTACAACCTGTGGGGAAGAAAAGCCCAACCAAGCGCATTGAGCCCAAGGCCCTACCCAAGGACTACCGTTGTCCGAAGAGATGAAAAAGCTCAGTTGGGGGCCCTGAGAAAGGAGCAGATCTGGAGAAGAGCATGGCCGTGATCCGTGGATATGTTCAATGCGCCGAGGAGTCCAATGTCCTCGGATCCGAAGAGCCTTGGTCTGACATTCAACCCTTTGTAGCCCAAGTGATCCTCTCGACAGATGTAATGACGGAGTGAACCTCGGACACGAATGAATATAACTGGATCGGAAAAATATCTGAGAGAGATCTCAACCACCGCATTAAATGCACTACACCTACTTCTCTGGCCGCATTAATGTGGAAGAGACCCCTGAACAGTATCAGCCCAGCTACCACCACTCACACAAGGCTAGAGAATACCTTTGATGGGACAGGCACTCAAGTGGATGTCCGGATGATGAACAAGTGGACGATCCAGATAAAGTGAGGGGGTACTATATAAGTAGGCAAGCCCCCTGATGAATGGGGGGATCGAAAAATCAGAAAGAAAGAGGAGTGCATTATTTCACTGTAGCTCTAAAAATTGAAACCCAAGTTCATCAATGAAAATCACCTCTTCGGACGAGACAATTATATCCGTCCGAGCACACATTAATTCAAATTCCCCCACTAGCGTGGTTGTTGAATACTGTTATTTTCATTATTTGCCTAGCTCTTTCACCCACTCTCTACAAATTAATTGTTGTGGGTTCAGCGGGCTCCAAATCCACCCCTTCTTGGGCTTGGGCCGCGAAACCTGACCCTACACAACCATATTTAAAAAATAATGAACTATGCAAGTATAGTTAAAGTGGTTTACAGCCCACCTAGAAGCATAATGTCATGTAGTGCTGGTTTTGCTAAAGCTTCTACCATAGTTTGAGATTTACAATTGGTCAGAGATGACAAGTTCCAAAGTATAATTGTTGAGGGTGATTCTAAAATTTGCGTTGATGCCTTAAATAAGAATTTGGATGAGGCACATTGGGAGATTCAACCATTGTTGAATGATGCATCAATCCTAAGAGATAAACTTAAAGAACAGCACCTAAAGTATTATATATAAGTTTTGTCCATAAATAAATAGATAATTTAAGTTAAATGCTAGTTTTTTCAGTTGTTAAATGCACACAAATTCTACATCAAATCTTACGTAGTTTTATTAAAATACTACTTACGTAGTTTTATTAATCATATTTTATCCTTTCCACCTTTAAGTAAAAGCTAGCCAAACAATTAGGTGTTGTATATTACACACACTTATCAATAGTTTATAAAAATGTTATAAAATAATTTGTAGTTATACCATTACTTTATTAATACTATAGAAAAATAAAGGCAATTCGTTTATTTTAAGACAAAATCACATTAAATTGTCAATAAAAAAAATCCATATTAGAGATAAAGGCACAAATAAGTGGTCTTTTTTTTTTTTTTTTTAATGTTTATGCCTCTGTACATTCAAATTCCAAAACTAATCACAAATATTAAAAATTGAAAAGAAAAATTACATCCAATCATTTGGTCTAAACCATTGTTCTCCATTCTTCATCAGTGAATTTTCAATCCAAAAAGGGCCCTTCCTTGTCAAAAGTGAAAAATGCTAACCATAACACATGACCTCTTCTATTTACTTTGGTGCTCTAGCAAGTCACAGATGTGCTGTAAGAATTTGGAAAGCAGAGAAGAAACAACTATTATTAGAAGAGGGGAACTTCACATCTACTGTTAAGGGTGTGTTTGGTTAGAGTGAAAACAAGAAAGATGGAAAATAGGCAGAGGAAAATAGAGTGGAAAATGTCATTTTCTACTATTTGGTTGAGGAAAGAAAATAGGGGAGAAAGTTTTTCCTCCAGACCCACTTTTTTTATTCTCCCTATTTGGGAGAAAAATAGAGAGAAAAAAGTACTTAAAAATGTATTTTACACAAATACCCTCTCACCTCTCCCTCACTTTATTCATGATGTAATGAAGTTTGCCTCTCCCCAGTAATGTTGATGTGGCTTATGTTTTTCTTTTTTCTTTTTTCTTTTTTCTTTTTTGGCAACGTTGCCTCTTCTTTTTTTTCTTTTGATTTTTTAGGCTGCCTTTTTCCTTCTTCTGGGCAGAAACGTTGCCCCCACCCCCCCCCCCCCCCCCCCCTTTTTTTAAGGCCTGGGCATGCCTTTCTTTCTTCTTTCTTTTTTTTTTTTTTTTTTTTTTTTCTTCTTCTTCTTCTTCTTCTTCTAGTAGTAAAGTTGCCTTTTCTTTCCTTTTTTTTTTTTTTTCTTTTGATTTTCTATGGGCTGGGCTTTTTTTTTTTTTTTTTTGTTAACTAGACATGATTTTTTTTGGAAGCATGATTTTTATTTTTTTAATAAATTTGAGAGATTGTTCTTTTTTTTGTGATTATTTGTCACTTTTTTGTTTTAATTGGGTATCATTCTTTAACAAGAGTATATGAGTAAATTTATTCAAACTCATTTTTTCCATCTCTCCACTTTTCCACTCTCAACCAAACAAATAGGAGAGAAAATAAAATCTTTTCTATCCTCTTACTTTTCCACTCTTTCAACCAAACAGACCCTAAGTGTCTGTTTAGGATTTGATTATTTTGCTGAAACAGAAATTTTTTTTGCTGAAAATACTGTATATAAAGGTAAAAGTTAGCTGAAATAGTACAATGGGACCCATGAATAATACAAAAAAGTACAGTGGAACTCATAAATAATAGTAAAAATAAACTAAATAGTAAAATAAGTTTGCAAAAATAATTTTAGACACTAAATCTGTTTTATTTATTTATTTATTTATTAATGTAAATGAAACCTTGTAAGACCAAAGCCATCATTGTCTTCTTTAATTTCTCATGTTCACATTCATGCTTGAAAATTTCTAACTTTTTTTTTTCTCATGTTCACATATTTAGATAGAAAAATGTTGAGTCTTTTGGCTAAATATTGTTGTGCGGGTCGCAAATGAGGCCGATGGGCTCAGCCCCACTTGGGCTCACAACTTATTTGTTTGTTGGGCTGAATTTCCTACTATGGGTCGTTCTCCAACTAAAGGCTCAATGAGATCACTTTTCTCCTCTTCAGCAACACACTACTTCCTCTTTCTTCCCTAAGATCTTCTCTCCCTTTGAATTTTCTCCTCCCTCTCTTCTCCACCCTCTTTTCAACCAACCCTTCCCTCTTATCCTCCCCTCCTATTTATAGTTCCTAGCTCAGGCGTAGGTTATCAAGGCTCTCTTAGTTTGTGCCACAGAGGGTCCAGTAAGGTTTTCTATAAGTGGGAGGTCAGGTATGGGTGGCTTTGGGACTTGGCTCCCACCTCCGTCGGCAACTCAGTAGAGTCGGTGCGCGCTTTAGTGTTACGGAGGGTCCAATCACGGGGATGATAAGTGAGAATCTAGGCTTGGATGGCTTTGGGACTTGGTGCCCACTTCCGTTTATAGCTCGGCAGCGGCGCCTAGAGGGACTTCTCTGAGCAAAACAAAGATGACGCGCCGTTTAGTGACCTTTCCGAACATGCTCGGTAAATATATGCCGAGCATAACTTTAGTAGTGAAGCTCGGGCCCCCGGGCTGCGGTAGTGAGGGTTGGGCTTTAGGGCGAATGAGAGTTGGGCCCAATTACTGTACACTCGAAGCGAAGGCTAGGGGCTAAGTGGGCCCAACGGTTTGGATGCCGCACAATTGCAAAAAAATAAGTTTATTTGTGGTAGAGAAGCAAATTTCGGTAATATCGTCACCGAAATTCTGGAAAAAAAAAAGTAGAGAGAAATGATGGGATGGAGGTGAGAGAAAAAAAGAATTTCGATGATATGGTTGCCAAAATAGGAGAAAAAAAAAAAATTCAGTGAGAAAAAAAATGAAGAATTTCGAGTAATAGGATTACCAAAATTCATTTGCCCTTGGCCCACAAAAACTGCCCAACCCGTTAGCTTCAATTTTGCCGTCAGTACTGTTAGTTTTATTTTTAAAAAAAAATTAAAACAAATGGTTGGATGCAATCAGGAGTCGAGCCCTTGATGCAAAGCTCTTCCTTTCAAAGCCAACCAGAATGCTGCCTCGTTATATCTTACCTTAATTGGAAACTAAATTTATTTATTCTAAAACTAGTAGGTATTTCAACTAAGAGAAAGCATACATTTTTTCCCCCAATACTTTCCAAAAATTGATAGCTATAACAACTAGGATGGTGGATTCGAACATTGAACATCTTCTTAGAGACATCAAAACCTTGAACTTTTTTGTTTTACAGATCTTTCAATAGTTTATTTTCTTAAATATTGAGAGTGGACGAATTACAATAAAATAAATAAATATATTCATTATTGTAGGAATATTGGGCCTAAGAGTCCGTCATTTGTTTGTATTATGGGCCTGCGGCCCAATTCGAGGACAAGGGTTTGTCTGAGGAGGAAGAATTCTTATCAAAAGAGACTATGATAGTAAACAAAGAGGTTAGTTTTGTCCATAATGACTCAACAAGATGAGCCAAGGACAAAGGCGTCCTCGGCGGACCAAGGCAGAGGTCCAAAGAGGTAATTTGCCAATTAAGGTAACATTCCACGAAGTTCTATTAGTGCAGATAAGCATGGTAAAGACCTTAGACGGGAAGCGCCCTAAAATATCTAAAGGTAAAGCTGCTACCTCCACATTAAATGCACTGCAACTAACTCCCTGGCCGCATTAACGTGAAGGTGATACATGAACAGTATATTTCAGCCTTACAATTACTACATGAAGACTTATGGAAGATGCTGATGCGACAAGTATCAAGATCGACCATCTTGCATGCACGTGGAAGGTGGAGATGAGAAAGAAAGAGAGTATATAAGGAAAGGGTGGCAACGAGAAGTGGAGATCGGGAATTGAAGAGAGAAACACTATAGCATCATAAAACAGAACTTGTTACTAAGCTTAAGATTAATACACAAGAATAGACCTCCTCGGATCTGGCCGAAGACGATTTTTCTTCAATACAAACCTTTCTCTTTTCTTTCTCTTGACATATGAATCTATTCTGCTGTTTGTTTGATCAACTATAGCCCAGTTTTCTAACCCATTCTCTAGAATAGTGGGCTAGGAATTCAAAACAGATCCTTACAATTGGCGTCGTCTGTGGGAATTACTGGTGTCATAGTGAATCCAACTTTCAACCATGGTAGGTTCAGGTCCACACCAGGCAGAATCTATGGGATCTCAGCGTCAGGACCATCCCCGCGATCCTAACGACAAAAGGACTGGGAAGGAAGTGTACATATCACCCATACTAGTAGA
This sequence comes from Quercus aquifolioides, assembly GCA_019022515.1. Lineage (NCBI taxonomy): Eukaryota > Viridiplantae > Streptophyta > Magnoliopsida > Fagales > Fagaceae > Quercus > Quercus aquifolioides. Next base: position 802,253 of record CM032331.1, read on the forward strand.
AGCCAAGCTCGGGGTAAAAGCCATGTTTCTTAGGAGGAGAATGCCAGAAACATGCAGAGGGAAATTGATCGTCTGAAGAGAAGCCTGCGTCATGAGCGACGAAGGCGAGTTCCATCTAATCCTGATTTCCTTTCTAATGATGAAGATGATGATAGTTATAGGCACAGATCAAGGACTCCCCCCCGGCAAGTCTTTCTCATATAATCAGAACTATCGTCATGGGCGTAGGAATAGAAACCCACCCTCGGCCGGCTTAGGGAATGACACTATGAGTAGGGCACTCAACCAGATTTTTAGGTCACCCTTCACGCGTTGGATAGAGGAAAGGAGACTTCCTCAGCGGTTTTCTCAACCTACGTTCACCATGTACAATGGAAGAACAAACCATGTGAAGCATGTTAGCCATTTCAATCAAAGGATGGTCGTACACTCCAAGAACGAGCCTTTGATGTGGAAGGTATTCTCGTCTAGTTTGGGGCCTGTGGCAATAAGGTGGTTTGATAGTTTGAGGGCAGGTTCCATTGATTCTTTCAAGGAACTTACTCAGGCATTTGGATCCCGATTTGTCACATGTAGAAGGGTTCCTCGACCTTTGGCTTCTTTATTGTCTTTGTCCATGAGAGAAGGAGAAACCTTAAATATGTATTCGGACAAATACTGGGAGATGTTTAACGAGATAGATGATTGTGATTTTGATGACATAGCCCTTAGCACTTTTAAGCTCGGCCTACCTGCCGAGCATGACTTAAGGAAGTCTTTGACAGGGAAACCTGTTACCAATATACATCAACTCATGGATCCAATTGACAAGTACAAAAGGGTTGAAAAGGACCAACAGCAGGACTGAGGAAAGGGCAAGGTTATCCCTCAAGAGATGAGGGATTTCAGGTCGAACCGCTACAACAATAACAAACCCCGAAAGGATTTTGCTAGGCAATCTATACCTGCAGCTCCTCAAGTAGTCAATACAGTGTTTAGAGAGCCAGTACATCAAGTGTTAGAAAAAATCAAGAATAAGCCATACTTCAAATGGCCAAACAAAATGAGTGGGGACCCTTTGAGGCGTAACCAGAGCCTTCATTGCCAGTACCACCAGGAATAGGGGCATACCATCAAGGACTGTCGAACATTGTGGAGTCATTTGGAACAATTAGTCAAAAAGGGAAGGCTACAGCATCTTTTGTACCGCCCTAACGAGTAAGGAGACCAGTTGAGGTCTGGGACTCAGGGAAATGCTTTTTCAAGGCCCCAAATAGGCACAATCAATGTCATCTTTGCTGCACCTGGGAGGACTGGCTCACAACCCTCCAGGGTGATGTCTGTGGCTATTCTGCCTGCTAAGGACAGTAATTCTGGGCCGAAGAGGGCTAAATTAGAGATTCGACTGACGTTAAGTTTCTCGGACAAGGATAAGGCAGGAACAATCCAGCCACATGACGATGCTTTGGTGGTAACCCTGAAGATAAAAGGGTATAATGTGTAGAGGGTGCTGGTGGATTAGGGTAGTGGTGCAGAGATTATGTACCCTGATTTGTACAAAGGTCTAAACCTAAAGACCGAGGACTTGACGGCCTATAATTCACCATTGGTGAGTTTTGATGGGAAGGTTGTCATTCCTAAGGGCCAGATTAGGTTGCCCGTGCAGACAAGCCCGAAAGTGGTTGAAGTGGACTTTATAGTAGTTGATGCCTTCTCTCCCTACCCAGCCATTATAGCCAAACCCTGGCTTCATGCCGTAGGGGCTGTTTCCTCAACTTTACATCAGAAGGTAAAGTACCCGTCAGGAGATCGAATTGAGGAGTTAGTAGGGAACCAATCCATGGCTCGGCAATGCCTTGTGTCTGCAATTTTGCATCAGCCGATAGTTGAGTCCTCGGCTTCAGTAAATGAAGGTTTATAGCAATTAAAGTTTGCAGAATTACCTGCTAAGGGGCTAGCCGAGGAGGCTGAATGTGAGGATTTAAAGAGATTTACCATAGGAGATGATCCAAAGAAGTTTTTCCAAGTTGGCTCTCTGCTACCACCTCAAGAGAAGGGAGCGTTGGTGGAATTTCTGAAGGGGAACGTTGATGTGTTCGCCTGGAATGCTTACGAAGCTCCAGGGGTGGATCTGAGCTTCATATGCCATCATTTGAATGTCAATCCATCTGCCAACCCCAAGAAGCAACCTCCTCGGCATTCATCTAATGAGCACTCTGATGTTGTCAAAGACGAGGTGGCAATGCTTAAAAAGGTTGGGGCTATTAAAGAGGTCTTTTATCCTGAATGGTTGGCTAACACAGTGGTGGTGAAAAAGAAAACTGGAAAGTGGCGTGTGTGTGTGTTGATGTTACGAATTTAAATAAAGCCTGCCTAAAGGACCATTTCCCTATACCTCGGATTGACCAGCTGGTGGACGCGACGGTGGACCACCCTCGGATGAGCTTTCTGGATGCTTTTTAAGGGTACCATCAGATACCTTTGGCTTTGGACGACGAAGAGAAGACAGCTTTTGTCACCCCTACTGGAAATTATCATTATAAAGTGATGCCCTTTGGTTTGAAATATGCAGATGCTACCTATCAGAGGATGATGACCAGAATGTTTGAGCTTCAGTTAGGAAAAAAACATCGAAATTTACATTGATGATATGGTAGTGAAGAGCAAGGTGGAGTCCGATCACGTGAATGACCTTGGAAACATTTTTGATATCTTGAGAAGGTACAAGCTACGGCTTAATGCCTTCAAGTGTTCTTTTGGTGTTGGATCAAGGAAATTTTTGGGCTACATGGTCACGCACCGTGGAATTGAAGTCAACCCTGACCAAATTAAGGCAATTAACAATCTGCAACCACCTCGAAACCCCAAGGAAGTTCAGAGCCTTACAAGGATAACTGCTGCTCTAAACTGATTCATCTCTCGGTCAACAAATAGAGGCAGGTCTTTCTTTCAGTTATTGAATAAGTGGAAGGGATTTGAATGGACCGAGGAGTGCATTCTGGCCTTTCAGCAATTGAAAGAGTATTTGTCTTGGTCACCCATTATGTTTAGGCCCGAGGTGGATGATGTTTTGTTTACCTACATCACAGTGGCCTCCCATGCAATGAGTTTGGTGCTAATATGGGAAGATAGTGGTGTCTAGAAGTCAGTTTATTATGTGAGCAAGTCCCTATATGAGGCCGAGGTTCGTTACCTACCATTGGAAAGGGTCATTATGGCCGTGGTGCATGCTACGCGTAAGCTTCCCCACTACTTTCAGTCACATACGATTGTTGTCCTGACCTAACTCCCACTCAAATCTCTACTTTAAAGTGCTGATTACACAGGGAGAATTGTGAAACAGTGTACAATTCTAAGGGCTTTTGACATTAAGTACATGCCTCGCACCTCGGTAAAGGATCAAGTCCTAGTCGACCTAGTAGCCAAGTTTACTGAAATCCTAGTAGAAGAAAAGGCTGAAGAGCAGAACATGGATGGAAAATCAGTTGGGGTAATCTCCACGCGAGAACCTTTGTCTTGGAAGGTCTACGTAGATAGTGCAGTGAATCATAAGGGATCCGGTGTGGGGTTAGTCTTGGTATCTCCAGAGAGGATCATGATTGAAAAATCTTTAAGATTGGGCTTCTCAGCTACAAACAATGAAGCTAAATATAAAACTCCATAGGAAGGAATGATCATGGTACAAAAAATGGGTGGGAAAGCAATGGAACTGTTCTCTGATTCGAGATTGGTTGTTGGCCAAGTTCAAGGGGAGTTAGAAGCCAGAGATCCCCGAATGCAAGAGTACTTAAACCAAGTTAGACATTTATAGTCTAAGTTTGAGTCTTTCAATTTATCATAAGTCTCTAGAAGTAAAAATACACATGCAGACTCTCTTGCCACATTGGCCACCTCCTCAGTGCAAAGTTTACCCTGGGTAATCCTTATAGAGGAACTTTGTAAGTCTACCGAGGCCGGAAGAACCGTGTCTAACGTTCATCAAATAAGGGCAGGTCCCAGTTGGATGGACCCTATTGTTTTGTTCCTCAAGGAAGATATTTTGCTAAAGGATAAGTCCGAGGCTGATAAAGTGCGAAGAAAAGCTCCTCGGTTCTGGCTATCCAAGGACCAGAAGTTGTATAAAAGATCTTTTTCTGGTCCGTATCTGCTGTGTGTACACCCGGAAGCGGTTGAGTTAATCTTGGAAGAATTACACAAAGGAATTTGTGGAAGCCATATCGAGGGCATGTCTTTATCACATAGGGTTCTTACACAAGGCTATTGGTGGCCAAAGATGCAGAAAGAAGCACAGGACTATGTAAAGAAGTGCGACCAATGTCAAAAGTTTGCCCCAAACATTCACCAACCTGGGGGAGTTCTTAATCCTTTGTCCAGTCCTTAGCCATTCACACAATGGGGTTTGGATATTGTGGGTCATTTCCCTAAGGCAATAGGGAATAAGAGGTATTTATTGGTCGGCACAGACTACTTCACCAAGTGGGTTGAAGCTGAACCACTTGCAAACATTAGGAATGTGGACGCTAAACGATTCATTTGGAAGAAAATTTTCAATGGGTTTGGAGTCCCCCATACTCGTATCTCGGACAATGGGCTCCAATTTGACGGTAAAGCCTTTAGGAGATACTGCTACAATTTGGGAATAAAAAATAGATATTCTACCCCGGCATATCCACAGGGGAATGGGCAGGCTGAAGCTGTCAATAAAGTCATAGTAAGTGGACTCAGAAAGAGGCTAGATGATGCGAAAGGGAAATGGGTAGAAGAGCTGTCATATGTCTTATGGACATACCGGACTACATCTCGTAGGTCCATAGGAGAAACCCCATTTTCCCTGACTTATGGGGCCGAGGCTGTTATTCCTCTAGAGACTGGATTCCCTACGTTGAGAACAAGTTCCTTTACCCTGGGTAGCAATAATAAATTGTTGGAAAGGAGCTTAGACTTAGTCGAAGAGTGACGGGAAAGTGCCATGGTCCAATTGGGGTATTATCAAAACAAGCTTAAGTAAAATTATGATGCCAACGTGAAACTAAGGCCACTGACAGTGGGAGACTTGGTCTTAAGAAAGGTCATGGGAACAGCCAAGAACCCAGCATAAGGGAAGTTGGGACTCAACTGGGAAGGGCCATATCGTATAACCTCAGTGGCTGGGATAGGCGCGTATTATCTTGAAAATCTAGAAGAAAAGGCTGTACCTCGGCCCTGGAATGTAAATAACCTTAGGGGATACTATTATTAATAAATGCTTCCTTCACCCAATTTGGGTTTGTTATGTTATGTGTCATACGTTTTTCACCAATTACTTAAGTGTTAAACAGAACCTAAGCTATGTCTGGTTCCTCGGACCATCTGCTTTGGTAAAATTAACACATTATTACAATTACCTAAGTGTCAAACAGAACCTTTGTCATGCCTGACTCCTCGGACCACATACCTTGGGAAAATTGATATCTTTTAATTATTTTTCTAAGTGTTAAATAGAACATCTGCTTTAGGAAAATTAACACATTATAACAACCATCTATGTATCAAACAAAACCTAAGCTATGCTTGGATCCTCGGACCACATACTTTGGGTATAATCACTCCAAACAGTAATGATTTTCACTGTAACAAGAATCACCAAATGAATGCCCATGAGCATCACTTAAAGTATTTACAGGCATACCTGTATTTGTGTAAAAATTTGTTATCTCTTTAACCCTATGAACTTGTTGGTGATGAAGGCACAAAGTAGTGTTAAATCTATATGCACATTGCCACACTGTGTATGTTCATAAAAGTAATTAGATGCTTTGTCGAGGTGATTAACTTAATAAGATTCACCTGATATTGCTATTAATTATATGAAGTAGGACAATTTTTCTATTACTCAAGTAGGGTAGTAAGAGAAGTGTTACCCCACCTTTACTTTTGTTGAATGTTAGCTAGAATGGAAATAATATCAACTTCAGTACTTAAATCATAGGAAGAAAGGAAATACCTATAACTTTAATTAAATAAAAGACTTCAACTAAGGCAGATCAGTAGTTCCAGATAAGGTTATTTATCATGGGTTTTCTCAAAGTGTTGAAACAAGTAAAGGCCAAATTGGAAAAAATGTTAACACTACAATTATAAAAAAGAAAATTTACAAGTCTCATTAACATTGAACCTTTGACAAAAGTAAATGGACTGCATAAGTTTGGTACAAATATAGAACTAGAAAACTAAAACAAAAGAAAAAGAAAAGAAGATAATCTATTTCTTCATTTTTATTACAAGTTTGTCTTTTGGATCTTTAGGAGGTTTTGTGCTTGTTGCCGTGGTGGATACTTTGGCTTTGTCCTTGGAATCATTTTTTGGGGGTACATTAAAGGTTGCCAACACCAACTCCATACTTTAAGAAGCTTCTTTTTCCTTGGAGGTATCCTTTGGAGCAGGAGGAGGAAGGTCAAATCCTTGGACTGCTCCTTTATTGGCCTCCCCTGTCTTTGAAGTGTCCTCGACCTACTCTAACCCCTCTGTGGTAGTGTTGGCTGCAGGAGGAGCCTCGAGTGGGTCGCCTTGAGCTTCACTTACCTCCAAGGACACTGGGTTGGCCTTAGAGTCCAAAGAGCTTGAAGGGCGTATGGCTGGGGGGTAGTAGATATTTTCTGCTCTCCTAAGCACGGAGGAAGCCTCAACCCCGGCTTGGTTAAGGGCCTCGCCCCATATTACGGCGCAGTAAGTCCTACATACGGCCTGGACCTCTGCCCTAAGGGAGTCCTCGATCTCGGCCACCCCAACCTCATACCCATGTTACTCAGCTTTGTCTTTAGCCTTCTCTACCTCTTTTTTGGCTTTCTCGGCCAGAGCCCTGGCTTTCTCGACCTCCTCCAGTTTCTTTTTCATCGTGGCAATTTGGGTTTTGAAGGTGGCCAATTGGTCCTCAACACCGCGCAGCCGTAACCTTTGGCTCTCAGCCTGTCTCTCAGCATTCTCCAGGGCAGCTACAACGTATTTTCTTTCTTTTTCCTCCTCTTGCAACTTCTTTTTAAGCTCTTGGATGCTCTTCTCTGCCACTTGGAAGGCCTCCACAGCAGCAATACGCCTCCCTTTCTCCTCTTTCATCTGCCAATGGTAAGAGTTGGTCATCTCTTCTGCTCAGAAGGAAGCTTGAACAGCCTGCCAAAGAAGAAAGGTGGGTTGGATAAAAAATGTATATAATAAGTCAAGTATAAAAAATAAAAAATAAAAACGGGGGGGGGGGGGGGGGGGGGGGGGTTTAAGTAAAATCATACCATGGCCAAGTATCTTTTGAGGCTAAGGATGAACTCATGCCTCATCATGGACCACAGCTCGACCATGTCTCTGGGAAGCAATAAAGCTTGCTCCATTGCGTCGGCCACGTAGCCGGCCTTTCCGCCTTGAAAGTCCCTGATAGAAGCATCGTCTAACAAGGGGGCCCCATCCAACATTGGGGCTGGAAGCCAGGCTGGGGGCTCTGGCAGAAGGTCATTCCTCCTCTCACTACCTCTATACCCCATTTTGGCTTGTTTAGATACTCTTTGAACCTCGTCTTCGTGAAGGGGAAGGGTTTGTCCAGCTTCCATTACCTCCTTCCCTTTTTGCTCCCTTTTTCTCTTCAGGTCAGCTAGTTGGGGAGCAAGTGGAGGAGTGGAAGGCTTGGTATGGGTTGCCTTCCTGGGTGCATCCTTCCCAGGTTGGGACTCTATTAAATCTAGAAAACTAGATTTGGGCTTGCGTTGAATGCCCATCTCATCAATTATTGGGGAAAAGTGTGGGCCGAGATCAGAGACAGAAGTCTACAGGGATGAGACTCGTTTGAAAACTTCAAACTCGTCTTCAGAATCTGTCACCTCTACCACCTTTTCTTCTTCTGAATTGATGGTGCGAGACGAAATGGCAACTTCCGTAAATTGTTATGACGAGGAGGCCCCTACTTTTGGTATGCCTTCCGGTATTAGAGTTGAACCTTGGACACCCTTAGTTTTTGGACCAGGAAAAAGAATGGGCTGTGTGGAGAATGTACCTTCTGGAACGAGTGCGCCTTCAAGGAAAAGAAAACCAGAGGCGGCTACACTTATGCAATGTAGGCGGGGATCCTTGGCCTTAATCACGTACTTGGGAGCCTGAAAGCCAGACGAGATCAACTTGTACCCTAAGATTATATGAGCCGCTCATAATTGGCTGTTGTCGTGTACAAAGACCTCGGCTTTCAGTATGTTATCCAAGCTCTCTTTGTTAACTAAGCTAAAGTTCGGTTCGGCAGCGCGTCTATCTGCAAAATCATCTAGAACAAAGGAAATCTTTTGTTAAAAAAAAAAAAAGAGGGAGAACAAACTCCAAAAAGAAAGGAAAAATTAGTAAATAAACGTCGTGTGCCCAAAACCCCACCTAATTGTCCCTCTTTCATTGGGCAGGGGAGGCCATCATGCCACTCCTCGGACACGATGAAAAAGTCTTTTTTAAGGCCTTTGTTAGACTCCAAAAGGCACTGAATGAGTCTGACTTTAGGGTATCTATATTTTAGATAATACCCTTGTCCCTTTTGATGATGGAGGTTATAAACCCAGTTGACGACATGATGGGTTAGTCCTAAACCCATGTTTTCGTTGAGGGCGTCTACCATCCTAAAATCCTAAATACATTTGGAGCACATTGAGTAGGGGCTAATCTATGAGCCCTAAGATAATCCCACAGGGTTCATGGGAATTCTCATTCCCCCCTTTATGAATGCAATAATCGGAATCACTACTTCTCCTTCCTTCCTTTTTATATGCCACTCTCCCTCTTTGCAATATCTAATACCTACATTTGGGGGAATCCTATACTGTGCCTTAAAATTTTCTATCCCCTCATCGGAACCCACTAAGCTCTTAAATCTACCCATTTCTAGGAAAAGTTGGAAGAACTAAAGAAACTAAGAAGAGAGAATGGTGTCGAGGATAAAAGAAAGAAAGAATGTATATAAAATTAAAGAGCAAAGTTCAAGAAGACTTACAGAAATAGTAAAGGTGTCCTCAGACAAGCTTTTGGTATTTGTAAGAGTTTAAACAAGTTGAAAAGGTGTACAGATTCAAAGTATATGTACTAGAACAAATGGAATGCTAAAGTGAGAGGAGAAGTTGATTTGAAAGGTATTTATATCAAGGAAGGGGTGAAAAGCGGGAAAATTCCTGCTCGGTACCCAATGAAAACATCAACCGTTAGATTTACATCGCACCGTAGAACGTGGGGGACATATGGCGGTAAAAATTTAATGAGGAGCGCGTTTCATAAGCCGGAGCAACAAAAGCATGTCTTGGGTAGTTAAAAAGTTACATTTATGAACAGAGGTAAGATGAGATGGATATCGGGCAAATCTAGTGATATCGGGATCCTCCTTTCTTCCCGAAGAGCTAGAAAGAAGAATCCCAAGGGGCTATTGTAGGAATATTGGGCCTATTATGGGCCTATAACCCAGTCCGAGGACAAGGGTTTGTCCGAGGAGGAAGAATTCTTTGTCAAAAGATACTGTGATAGTAAACAGAGAGGTTAGTTTTGTCCATAATGACTCAACAGGATGAGCCGAGGATAAATGCGTCCTCGGCGGACCAAGGCAGAGGTTTGAAGAGGTAATTTGCCAATTAAGGTAACCTTTCAGGCAGTTCTATTAGTGCAAATAAGCATGGTAAAGACCTCAGACGGGAAAGCGCCTTAAAATATCTAAAGGTAAAGCTACTACATTTGCATTAAATACACTGCAACTAACTCCCTAGCCACATTAATGTGGAGGTGATACCTGAACAGTATATTTCAGCCTTACAGCTACTACATAAAGACTTATGGAAGATGCTGATGGGACAAGTATTAAGACCGACCATCTTGCATGCACGTGCAAAGTGGAGATGAGAAAGAAAGAGAGTATATAAGGAAAGGGTGGCAACACGAAGTGGAGATCGGGAATTGAAGAGAGAAACACTATAGCATCATAAAACAGAACTTGTAACTAAGTTTAAGATTAATACACAGGAACAGACCTCCTCGGATGTGGCCGAGGACAATTTTTCTTCAATACAAACTTTTCTCTTTTCTTTCTCTTGACATCTGAATCTACTCTGCTGTTTGTTTGATCAACTATAGCCCAGTTTTCCAACTCATTCTCTAGAAATTCATTGTTTTGGGCTTTTTGGACCTAGATCCATCCACGTAATGGGCTAGGAGTTCAAAACAGGTCCTTACAATTTTAATTGTAGTACAAATTTTAAATATATATATATATATATATATATATTATTTTATTGAATTATGCTACACGTTTTGATGTCTCTAAAGAAGATGTTTAATGTTCAAATCCACCATCCTAATTGTCATAGCTAGGGGTGTGCAAAATATCCGGATTAGGTTTGGGTTGGGTGGGTTAGACCCCCCAAAATAGGAGATTGGGTTGGGTAACGGATTGGAAAATTGCCAACCCGCTACAACCCAACCTGCCCATTTAATTTTATATATATATATATATATATATATATATTAGTTCAAGAATAATGCTAGAGATACAAATTCTTTTACAAAAAATTTTACAAACTGCTGATGTGGTGAGTGATTATTGGTAAATGAAAAAGTGATTTTAATGGTGGACACTAAGAAGTTAGCCACATCAACATTTTGTAAAAATATTGTAAAATAGTTTATGGTTGTAGTATTACTCGTAGTTCAAATTGTCCAACTGTATATTTTGTATTTAAAGTTAATCAATTTATTTAATCAATTTTTATAGCTAATCAGTAATCAATTCCTTAAACGAAATATAAAAAGTTAACATTGAAACCCTAAACTCACTTTAGCCATATACTACACTCTGTATTTATCCTTCACCTTCAACTGATTCTTCTCCCTCCCTTTTTTTTTTTTTTTTTTTGGTTGTTGTCTTTTTCTTCCTTAAACTTTTTGAAAAGCTAGAGGTCATTTAATTTCTAATAATAGAGTTAGTTATACTGTTGTGCACATATACTACTCTTAGTGGTTCTTATAGTTTGTAATACGATTAGTTTAGGCACCAAGGTTGGTTATATATACTCATTAGTTTATCAAAAGTATCTATATATAGTCTATATTCAGCAACTAATTGTAGTTTGTGATAATTGTTTTTAAGAACATGCCTACCATTTTGAAGTTTATTTGTTATTATTTTGAATCATTGATGTGACTTTGAGAATGTTAAGACTTTGGGTTTGTTGATTTAATTTCCCTTAGTTGTAAGGTGGCAACCTACCTTCTTTTTCTTTTTTTTTTTTGTGTGTAGAGACAAGGTTTGTTAGAGATGACATATCCCTTTTTCATTGACACTATGATTGTGTTGGAATTGAGATTATTCAATGAAATCTACCTTTAATTTTGTGTGTGCATTAGTTATATTTTGAGATTATTCAATAAAAAATTGTAGTTTGTGATAATTTTTTTTTAAATAACATTGTTATTGCTAACCCGCCAAATCTGCCAGATTTAGATTTTGGTGGCTCGGTGGCGGATTGAAATTTTCCCAACTCACTAGTGGCAGATTGGATATAAATATTAGCCTTTACCCGCCTAATCTGACCCGTGCACATCCTTAGTCATAGCAATCAATTTTTGGAAAGTATTGAGAAAAAAAAATGTATGCTTTTTTGAAATACCTACTAGTTTTAGAATAAATAAATTTAGTTTCCAATTATAGTAAGCATGGTTGGTTTTTATAGAGAAGAGCTTTTCCTTAAGGGTTCGATTTCTGGACTCCTATTGCTTGGTCTACTCTTTGTAGATCTCAGAAGGCAGGTGGTTTGGGTTTTAGGAACTTTTGGGATTTCAATCAAGCCATTCTGTCCAAGTTAGCTTGGTGGCTTTTGTCGGGTAAGAACTGTCAGTGTGTTAATGTTTTAAAGGCAAAATATAAGGTGAGACACAATTGGTTAAATCACTGCTTCTTGGGTTCAGCATCTCCGGTCTGGAAAAGTTTGTCAGGTGTTAAGCCTCTCATATCTAAGGCAGCTTGTATGTTGGTGGGGGATGGTAATTCCATAAAAATTTGGGACGATCCATGGGTGCCAGATCTTTAAGGGTTCATTCCTACTCCAAAGAATGGTGTCGACCCAAATGGTATTATTTTAGTTTCTCAGCTTTTTAATTTTGATTTTTCTGGTTGGGATGTCCATAAATTATATTGGTGGTTTGAAAACTCCACAGCTGATCTTATTTTGAAAATTCCTATTTTTCCAACCAGTAACAAAGATCAGTGGGCATGGATTTACACAAGCTCTGGGGAACTGTCAGTTAAGTCGGCTTATTGGAGCAGCAGGGAATCTATGCATCATAATTTTGCCCCTTTTTGGGATTGTATTTGGAAAGCTAAACTCCATGAGAGGCACAAAATGATGATTTGGAGGATTGCAGCAGGTTGCTTGCCTACTAAAGATAAGCTAAGCAGGTTAGTTGATATTGGTGATGTTTATTGTCCCCTCTGTAGGTTGGAAATTGAAACCTCCCTTCATCTTTTTGCTCTTTGTCCAGTAGCTAAGGCAGTGTGGTTTAGTAGTAAATGGGGGCTGAGAATGGATTCTTTTGGTTTCTCTTCCGAAGTGGATCTCATTCAATTTTTGTGTTCACCCCCATTTCCTAACCAGCTTAGTCAGAAGAATGAACTCTTGTTATTTGGGGCCATTCTTTGTGATGGAATTTGGAAGCTGAGAAATCAAGTGCATTTTGAAAACCTTCCCTTGAGATGTGATGAATTAATAGCTGGAGTTTGGAAGTTATTTATGGAATTCAAAATCACTAGACCGGTTGCTCCTACATCTGTAATTACCTATCATCCTTTGCAGCCTTGGTCCCCTCCAAGGCGTCTATCTATTAAAATTAATGTTGATGCAGCTATTGGTCCAAATTATTCATCCTTAGCCTTGGTGGCTAGAGATTGGAGAGGGGATTTGGTTTTTGCTTGCTCTCAAAAGGCGAAAACCACCTTCCCTCTCCAAGCAGAGGCTGAAGCTGTGAGATGGGCTTTATCTTTGGCTGCAAAGTTGGAGGCGGAGAAGGTTATTGTTGAAACAGACTCTAAGATTTGTCAGGATGCTATTCATGAGCTGATGGTGCCCCCGCCTTGGAGAATTGCTTCTATCCTTGCGGATATGCAGTCTCTTCTTGTTTCTTATGCTAATGTGTCTGTTGTTTGGGTTCCTAGGCTTGCTAATATGGCAGCTCACTCTTTAGCTAAATGGTCTCTAGCTTGTAATTTTTTTGGCTCTTTTGATTGGGGTAGCAGTCCCCCTTGTTTTGCTGCTGTAGTCAGGAAGGAAAGACTAAGCTAGCTTTTGTTTGTTTTTTTGTTTCTCTGTTCAATAAAAATTTTCTTTCCATCAAAAAAAGATTCCTAGTGGCATCCAACCATTTGTTTTAATTTTTTTTCAAATGAAACTAAATGAAATTAACAGTAGTAACGGCAAAATTGAAGTTAACGGGTTGGGCAGTTTTTGTGGGCCAAGGGCAAATGAATTTCGACCGAAATTCTTCATTTTTTTTCTCTTTGATTTTTTTTTTCTCCTATTTCAGCAATTATATCACCGAAATTCTTTTTTTCTCTTTCCTCCCATTTCATCATTTCTCTCTCATCTCTTCTTCTTTTTCTTAGAATTTCGACAACAGTATTACTAAAATTTTCTCCTCAAAAAATGTTTGGTGAGTATTTTTAAACAACTATTTTTAGTTTTGTCAAATTAGTTTGATCAGTACTATATCACAAATAAATTTTTTTTATAAAAAATATTTAGTCAAAAAACTAAAAAATGTCACTTCATTGTTACAAATTGTCTTTCACCGATTTCAAAGTCTCTTTAATACTCTATTGTGCATGAGTCACTTTCTACTTTATTTCTTCTCATCTGCAAAGAAATTACTTGTTAATCTCTTTAATACTACATTGTACATGAGTCACTCTCTGCTTTGTTTATTCTCATCTTCAAAGAATTGCTCGTTTGGTAGACTCCTCAGAATGCCTCTCTTTGGAACAATATTTCACCTTTAAACATTTTTAAATGGGAAAAATTAACGAATTCTTTAAAAATATTAATTTTTGAAATATTTTTAAAATTGTGAATTTCTCTTTAATGTCTAATAGAAAAAAAATATAGATTAATTTTGATCTAAACTAAACTCCTGTCATACGTGTTTAAAAGTAGTGACTCTTTTTGATCGAGGTAGTTTTAATTTAATCCATCTTGACCCTAATCAATTTAGGTGAAACACAAATACAATAACGTAAAAAGAAGAAAAAAAATCAAATCATACCTTATGTCTAAATTTTGGTCCTCTTCACCTTGTCAAACCCAAACTCAATGGTGTAAACAAATAAAACAAAAAAGCAAAAGCAAAATAAAAAATCTTACCCAAAGTCTGTCTAAATTTTGGCCATGGTGACCATCTACTTGAATTTAGTACCCATTTTGAGAATAACGTTTCACCGTGATTATGTATTATTCAATAGTGCACTATTCATGATACCCATAAATACTTTATTTTAAAAAAAAATTAAAATTGAATCTTACAATACTATTTATATATTTAAAAATAATTTTTTTATAGCATTTTTAATTTTTAACAAAATACACTGTATCCAAAAAGTGTAACAAGGTTTCCTTCCGTAGCTCAATTATTGAAGAGAAAATGGATCCGATGTGTCGGTAAATGGAATTCCTGTGCAAATGCACAATTTTATGCACCACTCGCACAAAATTATGCACAAAAATTGTGTCATCAGAATTTTTCAATATAATTATCTTCGTCTGCCAGTCAACAGAGAACCTCTTGTGCAAACAGAAAATGGATCCGATGTGTCGGCAGATGGAATTCCTGTGCAAATATAATCATCACCATCTGCCAGTCAACACTCCACAGGGAATCTCTTGTGCAAACATCACTGTTGTTTTACTATGCGTCAAAGCACTGAAAGCATTAACCGCAGACCATTTAAATACAGCTTTGATTAAAAAAATGTAAAATTTGTGATTTAAAAAGTAGGGTAAAAATATTTGTTTAAAATATTCATAATAAAAAATATGTTTAAAACACTTTATTAAATATGTTTTTTTAACAACAAATTTGTTGTATTTAAACACTAAAAATTATTGATAAAAATCTTGTACCAAATTGCCTCTATTGTTTTACTTTTGTCCCCCAACTAACTCATCACTTCCCCAGACACAATGCGTTTACATAATCACTAATTTCAGGACACATTTATAAATTAATTCAGAGGTTAATTTGGTTCTTATCTTGGAAATTTTAGAAGAGTTCCAACTAATTACCATGGCCCCTCTTTGTTTTAAAAAGCCTCATGAGATTCTTTGGTTTTTCGGGTTTTCCCAACCAACTTACCCGGAAAGAGTTTATATTATCACAACTGTAAAGTTTATAATAAACTTGTCCCCCGCACCACCCCACTTTACCCATCTTATAAAGCTTTATTTATTTATTTATTTATTTTTAAGTTTCTCTTCATTTTTAGAAATTATCTATGCAACTATTATTTTTATTTATATCATAATTAATAGATTATTGTTTCTTTTATGTGTCAAACTTCATTTGAAAAAGAATAAGAAAGTCTCCTATTTTTTATTTTTTGTATTAATGATTGTTAAAGGTTTGAGCCATATAGAAGGATAACAAATGTTGAAAAAAAGAAGGCGGAAAGCACATTTTAGTCCCTACATTTTCAGGCTATTCTCATTTTAGTCCCTACATTTTATTTTTATTGCTTTCAGTCCCTATCCCGAAAAACGCTTCTCGTTTTGGTCCCTGTCGTTACATAGGGATGACAATTTTACCCCGCCTTGCTTGACCTGCCCCTCCCCGCTTCGCCCTGTGTGGGTTCCCCCCCCCCCCCGGCCGCAAACGTGGTGAGGCGAGGATGGGGTGAGATTTTAAACCCGCACCACCGGGCAAGGCAAGGCAGGGATGGGTTTACACTTTTTAGACCCACCCCGCCCCACATTAATAAGATTTAAATTATAATTTTTTCATACTCTAAAACCCTATTACTTAAACAAAAATATTATCAACTTATTTTATTTTACTTAACGTGGCTCTCTACCTCTTTTTTCTCTTTAGCAAAGTTGGAAATAATGTATGAATTTTAACGTTTTCTTTTGTCTTTATTAAAAACAAATTTATATACTATTAAATTACTGATTTCATTCATGATTCATAAGTCTTTCTCAACTTACTTTTCATCATGAACATTTTTCTTTTTTAATGAGGTACAGGTCTGAGTCCGAGACTCTAAATATTTGTGTTTGTGTCATTGTGTGTGTGTGGGCATTTGGCTGTTACCAGTTTGAGACTTTGTCCCATTCTCTATGAAATAGTCACAAAATGGGAGGACCTGAGTGTGCTAGTTTTTAAACTTACGTAGGAAAAAAAAAAAGACAACCAATACTTCTTATAGTCTTTCTTCGTTTGGACATAATCTGT
This sequence comes from Quercus aquifolioides, assembly GCA_019022515.1. NCBI lineage: Eukaryota > Viridiplantae > Streptophyta > Magnoliopsida > Fagales > Fagaceae > Quercus > Quercus aquifolioides. The sequence goes on from CM032331.1 coordinate 818,696, forward strand.
TACTTTATTTTACTTTATTTTACTTTTTGGATTATTTTATTGTGTCATACTATGAGATTTTTGTTGTGATATTGTCTTGTTAAACATTTAGATAATATTATTCAGTTTTTGCTAAAAATTAATTTGATTTGATAGGATAAATTTATTTATAATTTCAAGTATATTTTTATTATTGAAACACGTCATTTTATTTGAAAAAATGGTAATAGTTGTAGGGAAAATTAACAAGAAATAAAATTTTACGGGGTGGGGCAGGGCTTCGCAGGGCCTTAAGGGGTGGGGATAGGACAAGAAAAATCCATGCAAGGCGGGGGCGAAGACCCCATCCTTCGACCCCACCCCGCCCCATTGCCATCCCTGACATTACATCAGAAACAGAGAAAGCTAACATGGCAAACGGTAAGAATAAATAATATTAAATTAATGTCCACGTGGCCTAAATTAATAATAAAAAATGTTTTTTGGCATTAAAAAATGCCACATCAGCATCTAAATAAAAAAAAATAATTTATTAATTTTAACTAAATAAAAAAATTGAAAACAGAATTAAAAACTAAAAATCATATGAATTGAGATCTAAGTGTGTCTTGAATAAGAACAATAAGAACACAAACCCATAAATTATTTAAAAAAAAAAAAAAAAAAAGTAAACCTTTGTCACTGAGAAAGTTTATGCTTCGCTTGGTTGCAAGAAAACACAGACGAATGAAGTAAGCTACTACTTCTAACATCAATTTATTTTTGTGAGCCGAGAATTCAAAACCTTCACTCTACAAAGCTTAAAGGGGGTTTTACTATAAAGAAAAGAACAAAGCTTTCACTTTCAAATTATTTTCCTGCGTTTTCTCGGCAACCAAACAGAGAATGCTTTCATTTCTACTCTCTTTTTCCAAATTTCTTGGCTAACCTAGAAAGCTTCCTTACCCATTTCTGCTTGAGAAATCGACAAGCTGCTAGGACTCCCTTCTAGATGTGCCATTGAAGACCCAACAAACAAACAACGTCGTACAAAGGAAAACAGTGAAGAAGAAGAAAATAAAACCCAGCAAACGAAAGCAAGCTCAAAGGTCAATCCTTTATTATCAGTAAATCCTTTATTTTTTTGCAACGCTGTTGTTGTCGCTGTCTTCCAGACAGTCACTCAACTTGGCTTTCTCCGTAGCTCTCCGTCCTAGTCAGCAATTCTCGAAGCCCTTGGTGGTGATTGTTAAAGCTTCTGGCTCTTTGGACGCGAAGTCGACGGCTTTGGTGGCGGAGAAGCTCGGCGAGGCTGGGCTGAAGCTTCTCAAAGAGTTTGCTAATGTGGATTGCTCTTAGAATCTCAGTCCCAAAGAGCTTTGCACTAAGATCTCACTCTGTGATTAAAACCCAAATCTTTCGTCTTCTTAGTTCAATCTCTTGATGTCTAGTTCGTTCTCTCTCTAACTCATCATCTTTGTCTCTCTCTTTAACCCCACGGCCAATCGGTAGTGATTGAGTGGTCTATCGGTCCAGATCTGAAAGAGAGAAGCATAAAGGATCCGGGTTTTTTTGGGGGTTTGTTGAGGATCTGTGGCCAATCTGTGGTTTTTTTTTTTTTTTTAATATTTCTGGGTTTGTGTTCTTGTTTTTCTTGTTCAAGACACACTTAGATCTCAATTCATATGATTTTTAGTTTTTAATTTTTTTTATTTAGTTAAAATTAATAAATTAATTTTTTTAATTTAGATGTTGACGTGGCATTTTTTAATGCCAAAATTTTTTATTATTATTAATTTAGGCCACGTGGGCATTAATTTAGTATTATTTATTCATACCGTTTGCCATGTCAGCTTTCTCCGTTTTTGATGTAACAGCAGTGACCAAAATGGGAAGCGTTTTTAAGGATAGGGACTAAAAGCGGTAAAAATAAAATGTATGGACTAAAATGAAAATAGCCTGAAAATGTAGGGACTAAAATAAGTTTTCCAAAAGAACTAAGAGTTTAATTTTTTAGTCCAAATCCACTGTTTAAATTATTTTTTCACATTCATAAACAATCAATAATAACCAACTATTTATACCCACAGCACTAGCATTTCCTTCAAAAAGCAGACAGAACAGAAGAGATTGTTTTAACTCCGATTTGTTAATACAATTAATTAATTTGCCTTAACATTTTGATTATCAAAAAATTTGCCTTAACCTTTTGTTGTTTGAAAAGTGAGCTTCGAGATCTGAATGGACTTGTCAAATTCAGTAGCAGATCAGATCAGATCACGTTAATAAAGTTTAGATGGGATGTGATAGGACCAAAATTGATGTCCCCAAGTTGTTGGTTAGATTTGAACCTTGGAATCATTGAAGAGATTGCTACATGTCCAGACTCAACCAACCGAGGAATTATACACTGCATTGAGTGTATGCTTCTCTTCTGTCGCAATTAGTAGATCCCATTCTTTAGTGGGACCAATTGAGAGAGAGAGAGAGGAAACATATGCCTACAGCCTAGTTCAGGGTATATTTTTCCCAACCATAGAGGACAATTTTTTTTTGGGTAAACCATGGAAACATAGAGGACAATTAAGGACTGCGCAGAAGAAGATAATCAAAAAACTCTTTTTCTTTTTCATTTTTTGCTAGATACTTAAGTGGATGTTAATAAATGAAATTAATGATTGAAAACTTCGTTTTGTTACGCATACTTTGATTCTTACTAGGGGTAAATTAGGTGGTATCTGCTTTAGTTGAAAAAATGACATTGATATATAAATAATGGCCCAAAACTGACATTTCATTAATCAAATTATTTTGCTCTTCAAGGTTTATGAATTTCATTAATCAAATTATTTTAATCAAACTTCATTTGTTGTAGCATGACATTTCTGCAACAAGCTTTTTAAGCAAGTCAATGTCATAGGAAGATGCAGTCAATAATGGAGGTCAGGAAGAGTAACAGGGAGAGAGAGAAGGTAATAATAGACTGTGAAGAGCCAGAGAGAGAAAAAAAGGCAAGGGCATTCACATTTGTTAGGTCCTAAGACTTTAGGAACTAATATATTAGAACTTTAATTTGTAATATGTTGGCAAATCATGATCAAAATACAGAGTCTAGGTTTAAGCTTGCTCAAAGTGTGTTTAATCGTAAAATTGGAATCGAGTGATTGCAAAATTTATTTGACAGAATCTGTAAAGCTCAATCAATCGAACCACGTGCAGATTTATTTTTCTGCAGAAATTTCAATTCAGCCCAAGCCTGTTTGATGTGTAGGGTTTTGTGTTTTACTCTAAGTATAAAAGGAAAAACCATAACTATGTTTTAAAAGTCTTTTGGAGAGCTATGTGTTGAATTTTTTGTGAGATCTAGAGGTGTTTACCTTCATACACACACATAGAGTTATCAAGATCAAGATTCGCGTCAAGAGCTTGATTATCTCTTCAGTTACTACATAAAGAACTTTCAAGAAGATCTGAAACCTTTGAGTGAAGTCTCAAAGTCACAAGTAAGAGAACTTGTGATTGCTGCAAATCAAGGAAAGAAGTAGTCAATGGACTCGGAACTGTCACGTAGTCGTGGTAGTAAGTTTTCTACTCGAGGCAGCAATAGGATGTTAGTGATCTAAGTTCTATTGTAAAAACTTCAATTCTTTCATAGTGGATTTGTTTTACCTTGAGAATAGCTAGGTTAAATCCTCCCCAGGTTTTTTACCGGTTAGATTTTCCTGAGTTATCATATAGTTGTGTTCTTTATATTTCCGCATTATTTACATGATATGATTTTATTGTGCTAACTTATAACTAAATAATTTATCTAAGTAATCACTTGACTAAATATCTAGGTTAAACAACTTGTGTTAAGGGGTCTAAAAATGTACAACATCTAGTCTTCTAAATGGTATATGTTGGAATAATTTAGCATCAAAACCCCACATTACCTAGTTTCTCAATTGTAAAAATTATAATATATTTTAATTTTTTTTATTCTTTCTCTCTCCTCATTCTTTTCTTTCTCTGTTCTCACTCATTTTCTTTCTTAGTCTCTCAATCTTGCTTTCGTCTCCCACTCTCTTTATCTCCGTGTTGGTGGTTAGGCCTCCACGCCGATGAAGCCGAGAAGCCGAGAAGCAAAGATTAAAGTTGTATGAAGCAAAACCATGGGTTTCAGTCCAGGTCTTCACCGATCTACTGGTTGAAGGGTGTTAGTCAAATTTGGTGGTGGTGAGATGGTGGGTTGTGGGTTTAGGGCGTGGTGGGTCGTGGTGGTTGTGGTGCAGTAGATCGACGTGCTGGGTTTGCTTTTGTGGAGGTTCGTCGTGGTGAGTTTGATGTTGTGGGTTGAATCTGGGTTGGAGGGTTGCCGTGGTGGATTGAGAAATTAATCAGCGACGGGTGTGTCTTCACTCTTCACTGTGGGTTTGCTGTTGTTGCCATGGATTTTCGTTGTGGGTTAGGTTCATGGTGGTGGTGGAGGGTTGCCATGGTGGTGGGGGTGGGTGATTGATGGTGGTTGATTGGCTATTGTGGTTGTGGAGTTTTGTGGGTTTCTTGTGTGTGTGTTTTGCTTGGTGGTTTGATTGGCAATGGTGGATTGGGATGTGGGTTTGCTCTGTGTGTGTGTTTTTTGCTTGGTGGGTTTGCTTTGTGTGTGTGTGTTTTGCTTGGTGGGTTTGGGTGTTGTGGTTGGTTGGTTGGTTGAGGAAGAAGGAGAGATAAAGGAAGAGGAAGAGAGAGCAATTGTAAAAAATAGAATAAAAAATTATATTTAAATAAAATGGTAAAAAAAAAAAAAAAAAGAGTTTGGGATGTTGGGTATGTTATAAAATAGCATGGTATAAATGATAAAATAGCTTTTGAGATAGTAAAATGGAATTTTTTTGTAGAAACCGAATGTAAATGCTCTAATAGCCGTGGAAAAAAAACTGTTTATTACACACATACAAGCACCAGGTTTTAATCATCTGAAATCATAATTTGAAGTCACTATTTGAGTTTAAAATGTGTGTGTGGGCATTAGTATCCAGTCTTCTAGACCTCACAATATACTATATTTTAGCATCAAAGTACTAAAAGCACGCATTACCCAAAGTTGTAATTGTAAAAGAGGAGAGATGGTTTTGTGTTGTATATTTTATTATGTAGATATATATTATTTAAATGTGTTGTATAGGAAAATAAAAGTTGGGATGTTAAGTGTATTGTAAAATAGTATAGTATAATAGATAAAGTAGCTTTTGAGATGATAAAATAGAATTTTTTGAAGATGCTAGATGCGAATGGTCGAATTATTTCTCATCCATTCTTCGATGGCTATAATATCAAAAGGGAAAATTATGTTACACATACAATTTTTTTTTTTTTTTTTTTTTTACTGGTACCAGGCGTGCACAGACCTCAACAAAGAGTTTCCCACAAGTCCTCCTTGGGTAATTCAAAGGGTGATTAAATTCCCCCCGTACACTTCCCATCAAAAAAAAAAAAAAATTCCCCCGTACACTTACATTAAAACAATGTTGCACACACAAGTTAGTTTCAGTTTATATATATATATATATATATATATATATATTTTTTTTTGTGTATTAGTGCGCGTGTAATAACCCAAATCATCTCAAAAGTTCATCTCTTTCTCATGTTGCGTTTGGACAAGCTTATATTGGATAATTTTTTTTTTACTATTTAGCTTATTTTTGCTATTATTTATGGGTTCTATTACATTTTTTGGGTATTATTCATAGATCTCACTGTACTATTACAACTAATTTTTAATTTTATTTACGATATTTTCAGCAAAATTTTTTAATTTCAATTAAATAAATTATTTCCATAAGTACCCTTAACATATTTTCAACGATCAAATCTTCACGCGAAAAGAGAAGTTTGGAGGGCCGATCCAAGTCTTTAAAAAAAGGTCAGATACTTAGAGCATCCACAGCAGTGGAGCTAAAAATTTAGCTATTTGGCACTACAAAAAGTTATTTTATATATTTTACATACTCATATGCTACAGCAGTAGATCTATTTTAGCTTTCAACATAATAAAATAATATAAACATCACAATAAAATAATATATCTATTACAATAAAATAATATACCCCACTACCAAAAAAAACATCCACAGCACCAACCACAACCATCTCTACCATCAGCTACAGACACGGCCACAACCACAGCCACCACCACCACCACCACCAGTCCACAGCAAAAAAAAAAAAAAAAAAAAACCACAAACCACAAACCCAAATCTCCAATCTTTTTCCTCAACTCAGACCAAACAAAGTCACCAATCACAAACAAAATAAAAAATCACCAATCACAGAGCTGGGCTTCAGTGAGGAGAATAGTGTCGGCGTGGGTCGGCGAGCTGGGTCGATAGAAGAGGTGGGTCGACGAGCTCTATAGGTTTCCCAGTTAGGTACTCCAAGGTTTTATTCCCAAACCTCTTTCTCCAAAAATTTCATCAATTGCACCAAAATGCCCATAGATCGGAAAACACAAGACCACTGCCACAAACACAAACACAAGCCCACTGCCCACAATAAATCGAAAAACACAAACACAAACCCACATCAGCACTGGGCATGAGATAGCAGAGAGAGGGTGGAGCTCGGAGGTTCGGCCTTTGAGATGGAGATCGAGAGAGAGAAAATGCGAGATAGAGTGGTCGACGTTGGGCAGGGGCTTAGTCGGCAGCAACGGGTTGAAACGAAAAGGGTGAGGACTAAGTAGAGAGGGGCAACAGGCAAAAATGGAAAAGAGGAGAGAAGAAAAGAAAAGAAAAAAATAATATTAAAATATTCTTATCAGTGTGAACGCAACATAAAATAGTATTTTTTTTTTCTTTTTTACCTTTGAGCAACAAGCACATCTATTTTTAGAGCATTCGCAGCAGTGAAGGCAAAATTTTAGCTATTTAGCTACACAAAAAGTCATTTTATCTATTTTACCTACATACATACTGCAACAGTGAATCTATTTTAACTTTCAACACAATAAAATAACATACATATCACAATAAAATAATATAACCACTACAATAAAATAATATATCCTACTACCAAAAAAAAAACAACCGAACTATCGTCAGCCACAGCCAAAGTCACAACCACACCCACCACCACCGGCCACAACCACCACAACACAACATAGAAAAAAAAAATAAAACAAAACAAAACCAAGGAACAAGCTATTGCCAAAGCCAAAATACACAAAACCCACTGCCAAAGCCAAAATTATCCACCACCACCACAACCAAAATCTACAATCTCACTGTCAAAATCATCCACCACCACTACCATAGCCAAAATCAACCACCACCACCACAGCCACCAAACCCATATGAAAATACATTAAAAAAAAAAAAAAAAAAAAACCTCAATCAGCGGTGGCTTGCGGCTAAGGCGGAGGCTTGGGTCGGCGAGCTGGGTTTGTCGAGAGAGAGGCACGAATTGGGCGATGGGGCTTGGGGTGGGTCGGCGAGCTTTGTCGGCGGAACAGATCGGTGATGAGGGAGTGGCCGGCGAGCTGAGGGATGAGGGAGATGAGGGAGTGGCCGGCGAGCTAGAGAGAAAAAAATTGAGGAAGAAAGAAGAAAGAGAGAAGCCGGAGAGAGAGAGAGAGAAAATAGGAAAAGATTATTTAATGAGAGAAGAGAGAGAAATGTAATAAAAAAATAAATTTTTTTTTTTACCTGTGAGCTACAGTGCACATCTAAAGATAGATGTGCACTGTAGCTTTGGAGCTAAATCTTTTAGATTTAGCTCCACTGCTGTGTGGTGTTTTTTGTGACTTTGAGTTAAAAAAATATCATTATACCTATATAATATTACTGCTGCGAATGCTCTTAGATGTACATTATAGCTGAGAAGCTAAAATTTTTAGCTTTAACTCCATTGCTGCAACATTCTTTTTTGCGTTTTGGTGTAACTACCCACCCCCTACTGGCCGAAAGAAAGAATGACACAGTTATTAGAACGATAATTAGAACGAGTAGGACCATCAATTAATACGCCAAAAGAAGATGGGTTGTGTTGTCTTTTAAGATGGGGCCCAGGCTTGAACAAGCAAGACCAGCACTGGCATCTTAGAGCATTCACAACAGTGTAGCTATAATACTATATTGCTAAAATTTAGCTCCACAAACACAAAAAAAACCCTTGCAGCAGTGGAGGCAAAGTTAAAAATTATAGATGAATTGCTACAGTGCACATCTATTTATAGATGTGCACTGTAGCTTGGAGCAAAAAAATAATAATAATATTTTAATGACAGCCGTATTAACTTCACATTTTATTTTTTCATTTCACCCTCTTTCTCTTTCTGCATAGAACACCAGTCACTCTCTCTCTCGATCCTGTCATCTCTTCGCTCATTCGCCGGCCCGTCCACCCACGCCACCAGCTCACGCTGCAGGCCCACGCCGTCGATCCACGCTGCCAACCCGTCGATCCATGCCGCCAACCTGTCGATCCACGCCATCGAACCACACCGCCAACCCGTCGATCCACCGGCTCACGATGTTTGATTTTTTTTTTCTTCTGTGGGTTTGATGGCTGTGGTGGTGGAATGATGTTTCATTTTTTTTTCTTCTTTGGGTTTGATGGCTGTGGTGGTGGAAGAATGATGTTTGATTTTTTTTTTTTCTTCTATGGGTTTGATGGCTGTGGTGGTGGTGATGGTGGTTGTTGTGGCTATGGTTTGGTGGTACGGTGTTTGATTTTTTTTTTTTCCTGTGGGTTTGGTGGCTGTGGTGGTGGATTGGTGACTATGATGGTGGTTTGGTTTTTTATTTTGTTTGTGGGTTTGGTTGTGTTTGTGTTGTTGGTGGTGGTGGTGGTGGTAGTGGTGGCTGTGGCTGTGGCTGTGGCTGTGGCTGACTATAGAGGTGGTTGTGGTCGGTGTTGGGATGTTTTTTTGTTGTTGTGGGATATATTATTTTATTGTGATGTTTATATTATTTTATTGTATTGATAGTTAAAATAGATCCACTGCTGCAGCATGTGTGTAGGTATAATAGATAAAGTAACTTTTGGTGGAGCTAAAAAGCTAAATTTTTAACTCCACTGCTGCAAATGCTTTTAGAAACTGTTTTCAGAAAACATGGCAAAACAAGTCCTTAGTTTTGTGCTTTGCTTCTAGTTAACTTCTAATTTTTAAAGATCAAATTGATAACAGATATAAATTTGAGAAATATGAATTAATGGGAAATAAAAATTACAAGTTAACGAGAACCAAAGCACAAAACTAAGAACTTGTTTTGCTATGTTTAAATTTAAACAATTTCAATCTTGTTGTATAAGAATAAGAGTTGTTTAATTTTGTCCTATATATCAATGATCTTTACACGTTATTACTGTTGCTATTAAATGTTAAACAACATCGCAAATGTTTTAAGGCCTATATCAATCTCAAACTTAGAGCAAGTGGTACTGTCAACTTCAAAACTGATTTTTTTTTTTTTTTTTGTTCCGGTTTAAGAAAAAATAAAAACATTAAAGCATCCCTTTTTGTTAATTTTCTTTTTTATTCCAAGATAACAGTTTTTATATTTTTTGCAAACATAACAAAATTAAGTCCTTGATTTCATTCTTTGTATTCCAACTTGTAATTACTTTTATTTATTTTTATAATTTTATTTCTTGTTAGCGTATATTTAGATTTTAAAAAAGAAAACCAATTTGGTTCCTCAAAATTTAGATTCTTTATTAATTTTTCTTGATTGCTTAAATTAAAAAAAAAAAAAAATTGGCAAGAAAGAAAGATTATTTATGCCATTTCCTTATGAAAGAAAAAAGGATTAAATGATAAAACAAATTTAACAGACAAGAAAGAAAAAAGAATTAAATGATAAAACATACACATTGAATAATATTTATGCCACTTCATTATGAAATATGCATACTTGGTCAAGATGTAGGGATTTGGAGGCTTACATGAATAACCTTGTGACATTTGCTTTAAACAAAACACCTGCAAAATATTTATTTTTGGCTATTTAATTTCATCTTTGCGAGGAATATTAAAAATAAAAGGAAATAAATAAATAAAAGAAAACTATAATCTCAAAGCTTGAGATTTATAGATATTACATTGTAAAAAATTTATTAGAAAAAAAATTGATGTTTAGCTTGAAGTATTTGGAAAGTAGAGAAGAATTGTAACGTTAAAGACTAGCAGCAACAGCTATAATCCATCCAAAAAGATGAAAAGCAACTACTATTTTTTTTTTCTTTCTTTTATTTAGTGGGGAACATCTTTTCCACACGTTTATCAAGTCCGTGTCCTTTTTCTTAAAGGAGCCTCATGGGACAAGACATTCCCATGTGCTGGAGCCTGTAAGCTTGATAGATCATTGTTAAGGGTCCGTGTAGACGGAGGAGGGGAAAAGTGAGAGTACGAAAAATTATGGAAAGATGGAAAAGTAAGAAGATGAAAAATATTTAGTTTTTCTTCTTGTGTGTTTGGTTGGAGTGGTGAAAAAGTAGAAGGGTGGAAAACTCTTTTGTTTGGTTAGAAAAAAAAAAGGAAAGATGAAAAATATAATTTATATAAATTGACTATTATACCCTTGTTACATAATATATAAGAAATAGATTTATTTGTACTTGTTACATAATATAAAATTTATCACATCATATATATATATATATATATATATTATTTTTATTATTATAATGTAAAAATTAGATCAAGTCATGTTGAAAAAAAAAAAGAGAAAGGAGAACGTTCAGGTCATGTTAAAAAAAAAAAAAAAAAGAGAAGAGAACGTTCAAGTCACGATGAAAAAAAAAAAAAATTTGGGAGGACATTATGGTAAAACTACATTGAGGCAGTTTTCTCTCATTGCTTTTCCTCCCAATTTGGGAGGAAAAAAATTGTGGGCCCAGGAGAGAAAATTTTCTCCCGAATTTTCCACTCCCCCTATTTTCTTCCCATTCCCAAACAGAGGAAAACTCAATTTTCCACTCCATTTTCCTTCTTACATTTTCCATCCTTCCTAAATTCCACCCAACCAAACACAATGTAAAGATTTTGTTAGATCTTGATAAAGACTTGCACACACTCACTTTACTCATTCCTTTGAAAAAAGATTTTGCAAACAAAGATTCAATTCAAAATGCGAATCAATAAATTTTAGTTAAAATTGTGTTTACAATTTTAATTAAAATTATATTTTTAAAACACAATTTTAAAAAACTGTGTATTAAATATGTACAAAAGTAAGTATTTGATACAAAATACTTTTTCGTAAGTATAAGATAACCAGTACTCTTAAAGGACATTTGGTTCATTGTGATGTGTCTTGATGTGACATTAAGGGCATGTTCGATAATTGATAGACTGTAAAGGTAATTATATAAGAATATGAATAGATATTATAAGGAATACAAAATGTTGTAATACAATACTTGTTACTATTCATTTGTTTAGTAACGACACAATAATAAAAACTCTGAAAACAATGAAATGAAAACATTTTAAATTAAACTTAAGATATATTTTAAGAAATATCTTATTGATATAATTATATTTCCTAAAAAAAAAAATTTTAATTTGAAAAAGAGATTAGTTATTTTTTATAATTTATTATTTTCATAATTATTATGTGCATATGGAAAGTTTGTTTATTTGGAAATATATTAATTTTAGAAATAGAAATTAATACATCTATTAAGGAATAATTATTACAACCCTTTTAAAGATGAATAATTATTCCTCATTTTAAAGAATAGCTATTTAGAATGAATGATTATTTCCTGTAATAAAAACATAACCAAACTACTAAATAGCTAAACCATAGGAATAATATACTCCAAGGTTTTTGGTTTATTTTATTTTTTCTAATATTACCATAATCTAAAATTACAAAATATATCACACCACCTTAATCTCATCACTTTCCTAAACAATGTAATATTGTATTATTGTATTGTGATTACATTTTTATAATCTTACATTAATGTAAGATTACAAAAATGTAATATTACGGTGTGGTATAACATCACGGCAAACCAAATGCCCTCTTGAGATTTGTTACCAATGCAAATACATAGTTACGTACTGGATTGACCTTGTCAAAAACCATCTTAAAGACTATTTCTTTAATGTCAAAATTTTTTATTTATTCCAATTTTCAGATTTATGCCTTAGTTCAATGAGATTTATGTATTTTTTATAACCAAAATAGTGAAGTGTGGGATGAGACATAATTTTAAAAAAAAAATGATTTTTTTTTTGGGAAAAAAAGTTAATGAACAACAAAATAGTATTGAAGTTATTATCCAGATTCCAGTGCATGGGTTTATTCATTTTTTTGGACTAGGTCTCATACCATTCAATGGAGTGCACTATTTGGATATGGCAAATGCATAAATTTCATTGGATTATGAGATATGAATGAAAAATTTTGACTAAAAAAAACCTTTAAACAGATGTAGTGCACACAATTAGCCTAGTTTCTATTATTACTAGAGTAATGCTAAAGATACAATTTTTTTACAAAAAATTTACAAATTATCGATGCGGTGAGTAATCATTAGTAAATGAAAATGTGGTATTAATGGGAAGTCTAGATAAAAATCAATAAGAAGTTAGTCACATCAATCGTTTATAAAAATGTTGTAAAATAGTTTGTGATTGTACCATTATTTTTATTAATACTATAGAAAAATAAAGGCAATTCATTTATTTTAAGACAAAATCACATTAAATTGTCAATAAAAAAAATCCATATTAGATAGAAAGGCATAAATAAGTGGTCATTTTTTTTTAATGTTTATGCATCTGTACATTCAAATTCCAAAACTAATCACAAATATTAAAAATTGAAAAGAAAAATTGCATCCAATCATTTGGTCTAAATTATTGTTCTCCATTCTTCATCAGTGAATTTTCAATCCAAAAAGGGCCCTTTTTTCTCAAAAGTGAAAATTGCTAACCTTAACACATGACCTCTTCTATTTACTTTGGTGCTCTAGTAAGTTACAGATTTGCTGTAAGTATTTGGAAAGCAGAGAAGAAACAACTATTATTAGATGAGGGGAACTTCACGTCTATTAAGTCTGTTTTTTATTTTTTATTTATTTATTTATTTATTATTATTATTATTATTAATGTAAATTGAACCTTGTAGAACCGAAGCCATCACTATCTTCTTTAATTTCTCATGTTCACATTCACGCTTGAAAATTTTTATCTCTTTCTTTCTTTTTCTTTTTTTTCTTTTCTTTTTTTTTTTTTTTTTTTTTTTTTTTTTTTCATGTTCACATTTTTAGATAGAAAAAAAATGTCACCTTCAAAATTACAAATTTTCTTCCACTGATTTCAAAGTCTCTTTAATAGTCTACTATGCAAGAGTCAGTTTCCGCTTTATTTCTTCTCATCTTCAAAGAAATTACTTGTTGGTGTATTGCTTCTCTAAAAAAGAAAAAGTAATGATGAAATGTTGTTTATTTCTGATGATAGAGTTCAGAAACGTTTATGTGAGGAGAAACACGAAGGAGTTGTAAACTTTTTTGATGAAATGGTGGTGACTGCTGAGCAGCACCGCCTGGATCAATGATTGCATTAGGATGGAGCTGCCGGGGGCTTGGGAACCCCCGATCAGTTCGAGTGTTGCGCGAGCTTGTGCAACGTTGGAAGCCCAAAATTGTCTTCTTGTTGGAGACAAAGATGAAGAAATATCAGATGGAAAAAGAGAAATTTAAAACTGGTTTGTTGAATGGTCTAATTGTTTCTAGTGTGGGGAGGAGTAGGGGATTAGCTATGTTATGGAGCAGGGACATAAAAGTGGAAGTTCAAGGCTATTCAGGAAATTATATTGATGCAATTGTGACGGACCCGAAATTAGGTTTTAAGTGGCGCATCACGAGTTTCTATGGAAATCCTGAAACTTACCGTTGAAAAGAATCTTGGGATCTTTTGAGAAGCCTTAGCCAAAAGTATCAACTCCCCTGGTTATGCTTTGGTGATTTTAATGAAATTGTGTCGGTGGAAGAGAAATTGGGTGGGGCGCTAAGGTCTCAAAGACAGATGGATGATTTTAGAGAAGCAATACACCAATGTAGGTTTAAGGATCTTGGTTACTGTGGTCCTGATTTTACTTGGTGTAATATGCAAGAGGGTGAAAGCAGAATGTACCTAAGATTGGATCGAGCTTTGGCTACTCCTGAATGGATTGAACATTATAAAGATATAAAAGTGTATCATTTGGTAGAATCAACCTCTGACCACTGCGTTTTGCTGATAACTGATGCCACTGTTCAGAAGAATCCCAATAGAAGAAGATTTCAATTCAAAGCTATGTGGACAAGAAGGGAGGAATGCAAAGATATTATCCAAGAAGTCTGGGATGGCAACCAAGAATTAAATTCTCCTATTGGGATAGCTGCTAGGCTGAGTTGTTGTGCTGAAAATCTCTCTAGATGGAACAAAATGGTATTTAGGCAAATTCCAAAGCAAATTCAGAAGAAAAGGGAGATTCTTAGTACTCTGGTACATAGAGATAAAGATGACAGCCTGGATAGTGAGATCAATATGTTAAGAAAGGAGATTAATGATTTATTGGATAGTGAAGAAATTATGTGGCATCAAACATCGAGGGTGCAATTTTTAGGCCTTGGGGATCGAAATACAAAATACTTCCACACTAGGGCTTCAGATAGGAGAAGAAGAAATACTATCAACAGTATCATGGATGAAAATGGAAATTGGCATGATTCTTTTGATGGTATTGCAGAGGTGGTTGTGTCATATTTAAAAAATCTGTATACCACTTCCTATCCGACTCGCACTTCGAAAGTCCTTGATACTGTTCCAACTAAAGTCACTGATAGGGGTGTGCATGGGTTGGGTTAGGTCGGGTTGAGGGGATTTTTTGACCCAACCCACCATGGTGGGTCAAAAAAAATTCAATCCAACCCAACCCATCATATAAGTCCAACCCAACCCACATGGGTCGGGTCGGGTCGGGTTAAACCCATGGGTTTGACAAATTTATTATTATTATTATTAAATTGAGTAGAAAAAAATATAAATATTAATATATTAAAAAAACCTAAAGATTAGTACTAATGTAACTCTTTAAAGGCAAACAACACTAATGACTAAACAACAATAGTAATTTATTAGAGTTTGTGTGAACTAATTGGCTTTTATATAGGATAGGAAGAACTGGTTATTTAAAAAAAATTTATTTATTATATATATATTAAATTAATATTAGTAGTAGGAACCGAAGAAGTGCCGCTCTACAATTGGTTTTTTTTTTTTTAATTATTAAATATATAATATATATTTAAATATATATATATATATATATATATATATATATAAGTGCCCTATAGCTGATTTTAAAAAAAATTTATTAAATATATAATATATTTTAAATATATATTAAATATGGGTGGGTTGGGTCGGGTTTGGCGGGTTTGTAATTTTATGTACCAAACCCAACCCGATGCTATAAAAAAAAATTTTGTAACCCAACCCAACCCCCCAAGCCTTAAAAACTGACCCAACTCGACGGGTCGGGTTGGCTGGTCGGTGGGTTTTCTGCACACCCCTAGTCACTGAGGATATGAATCAGCTCCTTATCCAAGAGTTCACAAGAGAGGAAGTTGAGGCAGCGCTAAAACAGATGCATCCAACAAAAGCCCCAGGCCCTGATGGTATGTCTGTTATTTTCTTTCAACAATATTGGGGTATTGTTGGCAATGATGTCATATGCATGGTCTTAAATGTGTTAAACTCAAATACGTCTATGGTAGAGATTAATAAAACAAACATCACTTTGGTGCCAAAAATAAAAAACCCCACAAAAATGACTGATTTTAGACCTATTAGTCTATGTGATGTTGTTTATAAACTCATATCAAAAGTGTTAGCCAATCGTCTCAAAATAATCCTTCCATAGATTATATCAGAAAATCGGAGTGCGTTTCTCTCATGGGGACTAATTACAGACAATGTTCTTGTTGCTTTTGAACTTATGCATTATTTACAACATAAGAAGGAAGGAAGGGAGGGTTTTGTGGCGATAAAGTTGGATATGAGTAAAGCATATGATAGGGTGGAGTGGGGTTTTATTAAACAAGTGATGGAGAAAATGGGATTCTATGAAAAATGGATAAATTTAATCATGCATTGCATAACTACTGTATCTTACTCTATCCTTGTTAATGGTGTTGCTTATGGTAGTATTATTCCTACGAGGGGTCTCCGTCAAGGAGACCTAATTTCACCTTATATTTTTCTTTTGTGTGTAGATGGTTTTTCATCTCTTATTAATAATGCTGCCAGGAATCAAAGAATTAGTGGAGTATCAATATGTAGAGGTAGTCCCAAGATTACACACACACACACACACACACACATATATATATATAATATTTGCAGATAACAGTCTATTGTTTTGTAAAGCAAATGGCCAAGAATGCCAAAATCTTATTGATATTCTCTAGCTATATGAAGCTGCCTCGGGTTAGAAAATCAATGCGGATAAATCTTCAGTCTTTTTCAGTAACAATACCCCTGATGATAGAAGATGTGAAGTGCTAAACATGTTGGGTCCAATGCAAGATACCCGACATAAAAAATACCTTGGCCTATCCTTTATCATTGGCAAGTCAAAAGTTGAAGTATTTGTAGAAATTAAAGAGAGGGTGGAGAAAAAATTATCAAGGTGGAAGGAGAAAATTCTATCAGTGGGTGGCCGAGAGATCCCTATCAAAGCTATTGCTCAAACAATTCCAACATACACCATGAGTTGTTTCCAGATCCCAAAGAGTCTTTGTGACGAGATTGAAGGAATGATGAGAAAGTTTTGGTAAGGTCAAAGGGGTCAAGAATCAAAAAAAATTTGGGTTAGCTGGAAGAAAATTTGTAAGTCAAAGTTGAATGGAGGAATGGGGTTTAGAAATCTACAAGCTTTCAACCTTGCTATGCTAGCTAAGCAAGGTTAGAGGTTGATTTCGAATCCTAATTCTCTGGTGGCCCAAATCTACAAAGTGAAATATTATCAACATGGTGATATTTTTAGAGCAAAACTTGGATCCAGCCCGTCCTATATGTGGAGAAGCATCTTCAATGGGCTAGAAGTTTTGAAGAGAGGTACCCGGTGGCGAGTTGGCAATGGCAATAGGATTCATATTTGGGAGGATAAGTGGCTGCCTACTCCAACAACGTACAAAGTAATCTTTCCCCCAAAGCCCTTTGATGATTATCCTACGGTCTCAGCGCTAATTGATAAAGACACGAGGAGGTGGAAAGGTGATGTAGTACGATCTTTGTTCTTGCCTTTTGAAGCAAGGACTATTCTGAATATTCCCCTAAGCCACAACCTTCCAGAAGACCAAATTATATGGGTGGGTAATAAAAAGGAAGAATTTAGTGTAAAAAGTGCTTATTATATTGCTGATGGGGTGCTAGATACAATGGAGGAAGGTGAAAGCTCTTCAGGTGATTCTAGGTGTCCTCTCTGGAAGAAGCTATGGCACTTAAACATCCCTCCCAAGGTGTGTATCTTTGCTTGAAAAATGTGTATGAATGCTCTTCCTACCTTTGTGAACTTGCAAAGAAGAGGAGTTAATCTTTGTGAAATTTGTCCGGCTTGTGGGAAGGAGCCTGAATTAACTCTCCATATTCTTGTTAAGTGTGAAGTGGCTAAGAGAGTGTGGAGATGTTGGGTGGATAGTCCTGTTAATTTGTTGAATGTAAATATGAATATTATAGATATTGCTATGCAAATTTTTGAATTTGGTTCGTCAAGAGACTTGGAGGTTTTCTTTGGGGTTGCATGGACAATCTGGTATAGCAGGAATAAAATTGTGCACAAGTCCTCAAGTTAGTTTTCGGATCAGATTTGTAGTTTTGCTCGAAAATATATTCTTGAATTCAAGAGCGCCTCAATAGCTTGCTCTCAACGCTTGGCTCGGACAGAAGAGAAGTGGACAGCGCCTCCTCTAGGAGTTTTCAAGATCATTGTTGATGGTGCTACATCTGAAAATGAAAGGAACTCAAGTGTGAGAGTTGTTATAAGAGATGCAGCTGGTACTGTTCATGTTGCTTGCTGTAAATACCTTCAGGGACAATACTCGGTGGAGGAAGTTGAAGCGTTGGCTATGGAGTGTGGTCTAATTCTTGCCAAAGAGCAAAAGCTATCTCAAATCATCTTGGAATCTGACGCATTAACAGCTGTTTCTAGTGTTACAGCAGTTGAAACAAATGGCTGTCTTGGTCATGTGTATCAGGGGATTCTTAGTTTGCTTTCTTCGTTTAGCAGCTGGAAAATCAAGCATGTGAAAAGAGATTACAACAGGGCAGCTCATGTGCTTGCGCAGTATGCAAGGCAGAAGGTAGAGTCTCATGTCTGGGAGTTTGTCCTCCCATGGTGATTCACGTTGTTCAGGAAGACTGTGTTTAGTGTGTTTTGTGTTCTGTGTTAAGCTTTTCTATTTTGCTTTGTTGTAATCCCTTTTCTGTTTGGAATTGATATTCGAGTTGGTGTTTCAAAAAATACTATGCATGAATCACTTTCTGTTTTATTTATTCTCATCTTCAAAGAAATTGCTCGTTTGGTGGACTCCTCTGAATGCTCCTCTTTGGAACAATATTTCACCTTTAAACATTTTTAAAGGGGAAAAATTAATGAATTCTCTAAAAATATTGATTTTTGAAATATTTTTAAAATTTTGATCAATTTCTCTTTAATTTTTAATAGAAAAAAAAAAGAAAACTTGTGGGTTTTGATCTAAACTAAACTCCTGTCATATGTGTTTAAAAGTAGTGACTCCTTTTGATTGAGGTAGTTTTAATTCAATCCAATTTTGACCCTAATCAATTTTAGGTGAAACATAAATTCAATCACGTAAGAAGAAAAAAAAAAAATCAAATCTTACCTGATGTCTAAATTTTGGTCTTCTTCAGTTCACCATCTCAAACCCAAACTCAATCGTGTAAACAAATAAAACAAAAAAGCAAAAGCAAAATAAAAAATCTTACCCAAAGTCCAACTAAAATTTGGCCATTGTCACCATCCACTTGAATAAATTTCAATTTTTTTTTTCTTTGAAGTGTCCATTTTAAAATTGGTTTTTTTTTTTGTAATTTATATATACATAATATGAAAAAAGAAAAGGTTAAGAGTTAGCTTATTTTTTAAAAATTTAGATTTAAATTATTTGAAATAAAACTTGAACAAAAAGTAATCTAAGACTTATAAATAATAGATAATTTAAGTAAAATGCTAGTTTTTAATCAATTGTCAAAATGCACACAAATTCTACAGCAATTCTTATGTAGTTTTATTAATCATATTTTATCCTTTCCACCGGTGTTGTATATTACACACACTTATACACAATTGTATATATGCACCATTGTTTAAGAGTTGTTCAATTCTGTCCTGCTAAGCTGCTATCAATAATGATCGTTACTTGTTACTACTGTCGCTATTAAATGTTAAACAACATCACAAATGTTTAAAGCCTAAATCAATATCAAACTCAGAGTAAGTGATACTCTCAACTTCAGAACTGATTTTTATTTTGTTCTAGTTTATGAAAAAATAAAAACATTAAAGCATCTCTTTTTGCTATTTTCTTTTTTATTCCAAGATAACAGTTTTTTATTTTTGCAAACATAACAAAATTAAGTCCTTGATTTTATTCTTTGTATCTTTACTTGTAATTACTTTGATCTATTTTAGAATTTTATTTCCTGTTAGCGCATATTAGGATTTTTTTTTAAAAAAAATTTGGTTCCTCAAAATTTAGATTCTTTATTAATGTTGCATTGATTGCTTAAATTTAAACAATTCTAACTTATGGTTTGGATTTATTCAATATGATCATTCAATCTACAATGGTTAATTGTGTCAATGTCAAATGTCAAACAACGTTGCAAATGTTTGAACTTTGAAGTGCGTATCCCCCAAACTTGAATCAAGTAATAGTTCAGTACTAAGGATCACAACAAATACCCAGATAGAAATAACAAATCATTAAGAAAATTAGAATCTGATTATTGCTAAGAATAAAATCAATGTTACAACATTATCCAACAAAAGAAAAAAAACAATGTTACATCTTAGAACCATGTGGTTCTAGTTTTGTTGAAGCTTTTGCCATAGTTTGGGCTTTACATTGGGCCAGAGATGAAAAGTTCCAAAGTATAATTGTTAAAGGTGATTCTAAGATTCATGTGATGTCTTAAATAAGAATTTGAAGGAAGCATGTTAGGAGATTCAGCCACTGTTGAATGATGCATCAGTCTTGGCTAATTCTTTTGTGTTGTTATTTTTGTTGGATCAAAAGGGATTCTAACTCTACAGTTCATGAACTAAGCAAGTATGTTTTATACTCAAATATATCACATTTTTGTAAATGTATATCCCTTCCTCTTGCTGTCATGGAGGCTTGGGAAAGTAATGTAGATATCCCTTCCTTTTGCTCCTTCAATGAAATATTCACATTTATCCACACCAAAAAAAAAAAAAAAAAAAGTGGTTTACAGCCCCCAATAATGCATGGAAGCTGGAAAGAGATCAACTTAGATAATGGGGGAAAAGGCCCAGCATAACTAGTCCATCTTGTCAATGATTTTTTTTTGGGTTACATTAGAAAACAGAAAAACAGAAATACCAATCAGCACCTGACTGAACATTTTAATGGCAACCCAACACAGTAAGAGAAAAACCTATTAGCACCTGACTGAACATTTTAATGGCAACCCAACCTAAACAGCGTGAGAGAGCATTCACAATAAAGTAGTCATAATAACTAAAAAGCTATTTTAGCACCAACATACTAAAAATATCCTCAACATCAAAGTTGCCATACCTATAAATTTTTAACTCTTAGCTACAGTGAGCTGCCAAAGATAGCAGCTCACAGTAGCTAAGAGTTAAAAAAAAAAGAAAAAAAATTGTGGCACGGTACATTGTTGTCCTTTTTTCTCTTTTTAGTTTTTTTGTAGTGTTTATTGTGTAAGATATATTATTTTATTGTATTGTTTATATTATTTTAATAAGTTGTATGCTAAACTAGAACTTTTAATGTTGAGTGTATTGTAAAGTGGCTTTTTGAGTGGCTTTTTTTAATGTATTTTTAAAATAGATAAAGTAGCTTTTTGAGTTGTTGAAAGTTATATTTTTTTAGATGTTTTGCTATTAATGCTCTAAGACAGTGGTACTACTCAGTCAGCCAAACAAATTCCATGAAATGAACACATATGAGGTGGATGCTAATCTTGCATACTGTCTTTCTCAAGCTTTTTTTTTTTTTTTTGGCTGAATCTGTCTTTCTCAAGCCTGCTCAAGGGTGTATCTGTCTATTTGATACTGTTTCTCAAATTTAGTGTTTACATGAATTTACAAGGGCCTTATACACCTTTGTTTGAAGGATCACATTGAGCCAAACCCAAATCAAAAGGCCCAAGTTACACTTCAGCTTGCCCAAACAGAAACACTCCCTTTTTTTCTGAGCAATCAAGCTAAAGACCAACTCTTAACTTAGAAAACCATGTCCTTCTCTCAAAAGTAAACCATGGTAAGAATCTGTGTCATTGACTCATGGGCTTGGGTTTTGGACTTAATAATGGCCTTATTTAATAACAAATAAATAAATAAAAACCTTTTTCAGCCATTTTGTTGTATTCACCTAATGTTTTAATAAAGGTTTATGTTCTGTATTTTCTTGAAGATGTTAGAGTTAAGTTTATTAACCAGTTTTATGGGATGTCTACAGAGTTGCAGATTCAAAACTACCAGATGCACACTCAATATTGTGGCTACTACAGAGTCTTATGCTGCCCCACAAATTCCAACAGCCACCGTACCACACCTAGATGGAAGATCATTCATCAAAATGAAAATTTGTAGCAGCAACATGGAATGACTAGAGTCGCGCATCAATCCGTGATGCAAAATGATAAAAAGTGTTTAATATAAATTGTGTCAATCTCAAAAGCATATCTAAAATGGCACCCTATGTTAACCAGGACACGAACAGAAGTACTTCCATTACCAACAACACTCTAGAAAGCTATTAGATATAGCACTTAATCACAGATCTGTCATAGTGATTGTAGCCATGTCAGTACAGTACATAAAAATGCATCTTTACTTGTCAATGATTATATTTATACACTAGATTTATTTAAGTCTTTCCAAAAATTGTTGACTGCTTAGTATAGTTTTAAAAACTGGACCGAAACTGACCCACTGGTACAACCGTGAACCAAATGCACCATTCAATTTAGTAAAAACCCCCAAAACTGGTCAAAATCAAGAACCGGGAGCCAAAAAAGGTTCTTTGATCGTACTGATTTATAAAACCATGCGGCTTACACTAATTAGCAAGTTTACAGTTTTAAAACATCATCTTCCTTTTTTAAAACTTCCGAATCATAGAGGAGATTATCTCCCTATCTAGACTAATCTCAACGATTAAATTCACAAACTCCACTCTAAGTCCAAAGCCCAATAATATTATCTTGAATTCTATCCAACGATTGACAAATGGCTTAAGTTTGTTTGTCATATTGCAGTAGAATACAACAGGATTGGAGAATGAAAAGAAGTTGCATACCTTTTCCTTCATTAGGCTTTGAACTTTACCTTTAGCCACAAGATCTCATAGCCAAACTTGCCTCCACTAACCAGATCCCCACAAATTCATCACTTGCATAATGCAATATGACTTGATTCTTGGTTACTGAGACAAGAAACTTAGTTCGCTTCGTGAAACCCCAATCAGAACCAATATGTCTAGTAGTTGGCCAGCTAGCACCCTCCACGACAATAAGGAAAATTTCAGCCATAAATTCCTCCTTACCTTACACAAAAGAAACTAGTATGGAAAGCTTTGCAAAGAACTGAGTATATGCTTCTAGTAGAAATAAAAAACCATATAGAACTGGAGCTAGATAAATACTTGTATGACATCTTTTCCTAAAATAATTAACAGTTAGTAAGTACACTCAATATAGGACAGGTATGATTCAGCCTCTTTTAAGAAAAGTATGTTTCAAGAATTTGGAGCAACAATTCATAAATAGCATATGGGCATAACATGGTTAAATTTAATATATATGGAATTTTTTTTCATATTTTCTTTTGATAAATGCAATCAGATTTGTATAACAGTCACATAGCAGAACCTTAACAATTCAATTATAAATAATCTAAACTAGTAAAGAAAATTACTACAATAACCATGATAAACAAATTTAGGACCATTATAATGTTTTGATTAATTAAAATATCTCAAATAATTGATCCTAAGTAATCAATCATCAATACCCTTTTCTACTACTCTGCTGAATGCATCATCCACCAAAAATTGTTCATGATCAACATATTCAGGAAGCTCATATGGTTTGTAAAGATCAATTGGCTCCAAGTTTCAAGATTCACCTGTGTTGAATTTCTCCATCATCATTGAGTTCAATCTTACATTCACCATATTATCCAACATCTCAAATGTCAACATGTTTGTCTTCTTTGTTTGTGCTAGCTCAGATGCATTCCAATAGCCCTTGGACAAGGTAGAACTACATGGTTGACTCAAAATTTGAATGACATACTTTTGTAAGATAGGAAGACGATCTCCACAGAAATCCCACCATATTCCTACAAATAAAATTACAATTTATATGCTCATAAAATTTATCAAGAAATAATATAGTTAAATATTAAAATTATATCAAAGCTATTGAACTTACTAGGATGAGATGTTTTCAACATTGTCTTTGCCGTAATTGTAAACAAGCTCGGTACTTTATTTCGATGAAGTTGCACCTCTCTCATGAAATCTTCCCTTTCTTCAATAGCCACCAAATTCTCCAAAATGAAACTTATACCATCTTTCATCTTGCAACTCTCTATAAATTTCTCACTGCACAAGTAAGCAGGATTCAAAAATGTCGCAGTAGCATGAATTGGGTGCATTATATTTTCAGTATACCTACAACTAAATAACTTCCATATCTACATATATTTGTCTTGATTGCTATCATATTGTTGCTTAATTGTTTCTTTTGCCATTTCCATTTCTTCAATAAGTATCCTGCAGTTGACAAATCATTATCAACTAATCGAAGAACTCGAACCAAAGGCTCCAACACTAGTAACACCTCTTTCACTTGACTCCAAAATTCTGCACTTTGAATGATACTAACAACTTTAGCAATGTCCTTTTCATTATGATTCAAATTTTTCCACTTAGAAGATACAACAAGTAACTGCAATTCATCTTGAACATTCAAAATAGATCGAAGCATCAAGAAATTAGAAGAAAACCTCCTTTTACAAGGATGTTTCAATTCCTTATGGTTTGTGTACTCTCTCATTAGTGACGAAATGATACTATCCTTATACATATATGAAACAATTGATTTTGCATCAATAATTATCTTCTGAATCCAATCAACTGCCTTGCATATTTCCTTCAAAAGCAATCTAATGCCATAAGCAGCACATTGAGTTTTGTACAACCAAGGGTACTTGCTAATAAGCATATCTCCAGCAGACTCAAAATTAGTAGTATTATCAGTGATCAACTGAACAACATTATCTGACCCAATTTCTTCAATTACTGAAGAGATAATATCTTTAATATATGGTGTTGTTATTTTATCTCTTGAAACTTCAAGTGAGTTCAAAAATATTACTCCACGAGGAGAATATGCAATAATATTGATAAATGCTCTATGCTCTACATCACTCCATATGTTTGACATAAGAGTACAACCAGATACCAACCATGATTTCTTAACATTTCTAATATACTCTTCCACTTCTACCTTCAAGTCTGGAATTAGCTTCCTTTGGAAAGTCAAATAAGAGGGTAACTTATAGTCAGGACCATATTCAGCAACACCTTGCACAAAGCGAATAAAGGATGTCGTTTGAACAACATCAAATGATATGTTATTTACTATAACAAGTTGTGCAAGCAATTTGTCCACTGCATTCTTATCTTTTTTACCACACATCTCTGAATTGGTAGCGTGGCACATATCTTTTGATATTGAACACAATGTGGTTTTACTCTCTTTAGTATTGCTAGAACTTGATGCACTCTTCAGTTTTTTGTTAGTCCCTCCAACTGCTAGATAAGCTTCTTTTTGAACATCTTCAGGCACACTTGTACAAATATCTACATCATTACCTTTAACTCCAGCCAAGTGATATTTAATCCTAGAAGCACCCCCAGCAAAATTATGCTGACAAAAGTTACATTTGAAACGGCCATCTAGGTCTTCAACATAGCTCCAAAATCGATCTTTCTTTCTAACCATATTTATTTTCCCTTAAAAAAAGAAAAGAAAAGAATATAATATTTGAAAAAAAATTAATTAATCTAAACAAAGATTCTATAAATGAATAAAAATAAATTCATTCTACCTCTTTCAAATATTAAATACTTACTTCTTGGTATTTTGCCGACCAAACCTTTCCATTGAAGGCATTCTCTAAATGATAACTTTATGCAAGACTAAAAATATATCTAAATTAATATGACTAGCACTTTTTACAAATTAAAATCTAACTGTTATGATATATCATTACTCATACTAATTTTTTTTAACATAGCTGAATGGTGGAGTTTGAATGGGAGCTCAACTCCAAATTTGCAACAGTTAGCTATAAAAATCTTGAGCTTGACTTGTAGTGCATGTGGTTGTGAGCATAATTCTTGTGTGTTTGGGCAGGTGAGTTTTTAAGTATAATAAGTAGATTTTATCATTTGATGAGCAGCATTATTCCATAGAAAATTCCAAAGGTGTAATTAATCACTAATACTTAGTTTTCATAAGTACTTGTAGATTCGCACAAAAATAAGGAATAGACTTGCACAAAAAAGACTAAATGATTTTTTCTTTGTGAAGTATGATAAAAAAAAAAAATGAAGGCACGATATGATAAGTGTGATGTTATTGATCCCATCTCCTTGGATGATATAGATGAAAGTAATGAATGGCTGTTGGGGAAAATTGGTATTGAGCCATCTATGGATGCTGAAGATGAGTTGGTTGATGATGATGATGGTTCGATATGGGGTGCAGTGGCAAGAGCTGCCACTGTTGGAAAAGCAAGGAAGAATACTAGATTCTAAGCACAATCAAGGGCAAACTCAAAGGCCTCAACATCACAACCAAATATATAAGAGGAAGATGTTGATTCTGAGGAGACCGAGGAAGAGAATGTTGATGGTTATAAATTAGGTTCAAGTGACTTTGAAAGTGATGGCAACTTGAATGAAAAGTCAAATGATGACCTTTAGATTAAAACTTACAACCACATTCAAGCTTTTTTTTTTGATAGGTAACGTAAAATATTATTAAAAATCAAAGCCAACCCGAGTACTTACAACCACATTCAAGCTATTACAATGTTCAATCTTCAAATGCATTTTTTTTTTCATGGATAGTCATGAAGTTCAATGTTTTGTTTAGGAGTTTTCTTCTTTCTAATATGAATTTATGAACAGTATTTAGTTTAATACGTAGTTGGTGTTTGGATAGACTAATTTTTGAATGGTAATATATGAGTATTAATTGTTTGTCACAAACATAGGCTCTCTTCGGATTCGAACCCAGAAACTAGTTTTATAGACCAGCTCCTATCCATTAGAAACAGAGTTTTAGAAATTTGTTTATAATATTCTTATACATCTAACACATTATATTTGAATTCTAAATCTAAAATAATTATATTTAGAATTTGGCATATTGCTTCACTCGGTCTGCTCCTTCTTGGCGCTTTAAGGTCGCCTTTCACCTTTGGCTACATTGGGCATAACCCATGCTAAGGGACATTGAAAAATTTCCCCAAGTTTTTCACACCTACTCATTTATTCAGCTGACTAAGGCCCCACCAGTACACCAGTTGAGCTTAATTGCTTAAAAGACTCTTCAAGAAAAAGATTCCTGCCAGTGACACAAAAATTCCACAAATTTGTTGACACCCAGTAATGTATTCTTACTTAAACCCCACAATTATACAAATATGAAAAGCAATTTACATTCAAAACACATTAGCACATTGCATATTTCTTATATTGAAACCCAAAAGTGATGGAGAAAAAAAAAATAAAAAAAAGCGCACACACAGAGGAAACCAAGAAATAACGTTACAAGGCGTCAAGCTTACCAGCAGTGGATGTCAAGGGGAACAATTCACGTTTCTTGTTCAGATTCTTCAGAATGTTCTGTTCTTTTCTGGTGGTGACACCCCAATAAAAAAAAAAAAAAAAAAAAAAAAAAAACCAAAAAACCTAGGCAGCTAGGCTACACAGTTTTCTATTCTTAAAATAAATAAATAAAAATAAAAGAAGGCTATCATTTTTTTTTGTTTTTGGAGAGAAAAAGAGACATGGAACCCAATCCACAAACAAAAATATATCACATATTCATCTAAATTTATTAAATAGGAAATTGAAATAATAGAAGGCATAAATTTAGCATTTAATAAATTAGATGGACATGTGACATGTTTTTATTTGTGGAATATATAGTGGAGTAAGAAATGTGAGATAGAAGATTTGGACTCGGCATAATTACACACAGCTTGTTTCGCGAAAATGACAATCTACCTACAAATTTAAAAGGAAAAAAATACTTTTTCTCTTTCACATTCGATTGGCCAAAATTTTTTATATTAATACCATTAAAAATGTTGTGCGCTAACTTGCCCTTTGTCTTCAAAATTTATTTTCCATCTTAAAATTAAAATTCATTGTTTTAAATTTGGACAAAAATTAACTACAAAATTGTTTGTAGCCTAGAGTTACAACCTTACTCAATAAAATAAAAATTACTTCATATTTTGAAAATCTAATCATTGAATTGCATGTTCTTTACACTTTTAATACACATGTCAAATTTTGTGTCAATCAAATATTATTTACTGTATGATTTATAAGTTTATATTTTATGTATAATTTTAGGCTACAAAAACTTACAATTTAAATAATATATTGATGACATAGCTATTGATCTATAATTTTCTAAAAATTTTGCAATCATGGAGAATAAGAAAAGATGTAATCTAATGATAGATTTGTCAAATTTCACTAGCAATAAAAAGATATTAAGTAAGGTTGTAACCTTAGGCTACAATCAATTTTGTAGCTAAATTTTGTCCTTTAAAATTTTAATTAAAGAGTATTTAAAAAAATATTAAGTATTCATTTTGCTTATTATTATTATTATTATTTTCTATAGGTTATATTTACCATTGTAAATGTTTTGGTACTTGATAAATTTTACATTTTTATTCTAAACTTATTAGTTATTTTTTTTTTTTAACCTTGATTAAACTTTTGTAAAGAGGTTCGTATAGAAGTTTAGAATATTTCATTACTGATATAAACAAAATGAGATAGTGTTAATTTCTTCAAATCTCAAGAGAGTGACATGTTTTTTTTTTCCTTTAGGTTTGTAGGTTTGGAGCGGAGTGTCATTTTCCCAAATTTCAAGGAATTGGAGTGTAATTCTCCCAAAGATTTTTAACAATATATAAAGTTAGAATTTTTTTTTTTTTTGTTAATAAAAAAGGGTACAATATAGTTAATGCCCAAAAGTAAGCTTGGGCTAATGCCAGTTCAAAATGGTTCAAGACACTTCAAAATTAACCAACTTAGTCACTAATCACCGTGAAAGAGAGAAAAAAATGAGTAATGATTTATGGAATAAGTTGGGTTTAGAGACTAAGTTAGTCAGTTTTGAAATGTCTTCGACCTACTTGGTATTAGCCCAAACTTTAAGGGTGTTAATGTATAGGAGGGGAAGGTGGTAACCCCTACATGCCCAAGGCAACAAGGAGGAAGATGGGCACCAATATGCTTACTAGTGAAAAACTTTAAAAAGTTAAAAAGGCTCATTTATTATATCTTAAAAACTTATTATTTCCTTTTTAAAAATTGATACAAATTTGAATCTACCACTAAAAATACTTTTCATACATACTAATCATATCAATAATTGGAAAAAAAATAAAATATCTTTACACCTATAAGTCTATAACAAAAAATTAATAGTATCATTCCGTGCTATACATGACCTAATCAAAAATCATATATAAAGAAATCAAACTCAAACAAATCTTATATGTTCCTACAATGATTAACAACACAAAATAAAAAATTTAACAATTAATCACACAACAAAGTCAAAACATAACCCAATAGGATATATACATATATATATGTGGGGGTAAAAGCCCACCCTTAGGTATTGGGCCCAGGGCCCTATTTGAAGATTATTGTTTGTCCGAAGAGAAGAAAGTGGTTGGGAAGGAGCCCGTGTGAAGGAGATACCTGGAAATAAATGAGGAGTATGGTCCGAAGAGAGCACCAGCGGTCCGAAGAGCTTATTCTCCTCGGATATAAAAAGCCTCGATCAAACAAACACCTGGGTGGTTCAAATAATCTTCCTAGCAACTACAATAATAAAGATAAGTTTTGGGAATGTCTAGAGATGATAAGGACGAAGAAATATCTAAAGGAAAAACTGCTACCACCGTGTTTAATGCACTGCAGCAACTTTTCTTGCCGCATTTATGTGGAGAAGAACCCTGAACAGTGTAATCTCAGCTACCACCACTCACAGAGGGTTAAGGAGGTACTTAACGGGACACATACTCAAGTGGGTACGTAGATGAAGAACAAGTGGACGATGGAGATGATGGAGAAGGATGCTATATAAAGGGAAGAAGTTTATGATAAAGGGGGGATCGGAAAAAATCAGAATAAGGGTGAGAGAAAGACTTTACTGTAGCTCTGGAAACTATAATCACTACCTAATCAATAATATATCTCTTCGAACATCAATTCATTTCATTTTTACGTGTATATTTATGCTGGTTCATACTTGGGGGTTGTGATTAACTGTTGTCAACTTCATAATCAACCTAACTCTTTCACCCACTCTCTACAAATTTATTGTTTTGGGTTGGGCTATAAATCCTAACCCTTCAATATATATATATATATAACACTAATCACTAATGAATTGTGACTCTTATCATTTGTTGAAAAAAAAAATGTGACTGTTTAAATATAAATAATCTTCAACATTCTTATAAAACTTAAAAAATTTTAAAAATTAATTAATTAATATATATATATTTAATTTCCATGTAAAATGAATAAGAATTTCTTTTAAAATTACGCATGTTTGATATTTTTATATTTTATATAAAAAGATGTTTTTATCAGTATACAAATTTTTTTTTTTTTTAAATTTTTGGGGGCCATCCCCAATGGAACTCTGATATTACCAAAGCAATAAAAAAAACAAATTGGTGACACAAAAAATGGTCTCAAAGTAGAAAATTAAAGGAAAACATTTCCAATGGAAAAATCATTACAGGACAAAAGAAGTCTCAATGAAAATTCATTGAAAAACAATTACAACGTCAATGACTCACAAATTAACTAGGATACATAGATACTCTATTTTTGACTCACAAATTAACTAGGATTCACAGATACTCTATTTTTCTTTTTCTAAGTATCCGTATTTGATACATATCAAACTAGATTCCTTTGCATGTGTGTGAGATGTGTGTGATATTCATAATTTTTATTTTTTTGAAGAAAAAAGTGTTGATATGTCAAAGATATACCCGTGATACAGCTTGGATAAGATTGTAATCCAACCTCTTGACAGTGAGAAATAGTCCAAACTTATAAGGATTTTTTTTTTCTTACATATTAGTTTCAATGTTGAACACTTAGCTCGACAGGTAAAATTTCTTGCCATATAGATTGAAACTATCTTTAAAAAATATGCACTTTATTATTTATTATTGCTTTTAAAATTAAAAATATAATTAATAAGTTATTAATATATGTATTCCCCTTATCCTAATTTTTCAGGTTATCGTCCTATATATCATACCCGTATTTGTGCATTCTAGCTCACAAATCCTTTGTGAGCAAGATTTATACAACTCTTGAATAGGATTTGGTTTTGATTGGGAAAAGTATATATACCCATTAATCATTTTATTCAATTCTGGTTGGTTTTATTGTAATATGATTTTTTGTCCAAATTGTACGCATACTTTGTTCCCGCTAAGGATTAATGAGTTTTGTATGCATATATAATTCTTGTTGTTTTACTTTTTATGAAGGATTATAAACATACATCTAATTTAAAACACTATTAATACTATTTTCGTGTGTGTTTTAATAAATATTACTGTTTACTAAAAAAAAAAATGCATCTAAGAAAATAAGAGTACTATACCCATTACTCATTGTAATCTGATTTCTGTCAATTTTTTGGACCATGTCTTAATTATTGCCCATTTTTGTTTCA
Source organism: Quercus aquifolioides (assembly GCA_019022515.1). Classification (NCBI taxonomy): domain Eukaryota; kingdom Viridiplantae; phylum Streptophyta; class Magnoliopsida; order Fagales; family Fagaceae; genus Quercus; species Quercus aquifolioides. The sequence continues at coordinate 849,981 of CM032331.1, forward strand.
TTAATCGTATCTATTAATAACGTATTCTTGTATATTACGAAAGATAGTATTTTCTAATATGTAAATAAACAATTGTAGTAAAAAACACCAAAGCTTTTTTAGAGAACATAACAACAAAGGAAAAACCAATCAACAACCATTATAATTAGTTATATATATTTAACTCAACTTACTCAGTCACTGGTAGAAGAAAGAGCTTGAAGCTTGGTCAATCGGAAATGCCAGGAATTCTTGTGTTGAGGGATCCCAGTTGCACCCGAGACTGATCGGAGATTTGGGGTTGAGTTGAGGCTAGAGTAGCCCCGTCGTGGGCCTCGTGGCGACAGGTGTAGCTCATGGACAAAAAGTCATGCATGGGTGGCACGTAGCCTCCTAAAAACGTTTTAAGTGGGTGGAATTTCATAAATTTATACCATTTACTTTTTTTTTTTTTTTAATTTAAAAATAGTTTTCTATCTTTATTATGGTTAACAAATTTATTATATATATATTTTACTTATTAATATAAAAGTATAAATTAATTTATTTATGACGTTATAAGTGGTTCAACCATTGGTTCAATATCAATCGGACTAGAGATTTTTTGATTGTTTGATCGGTCTGATTTCTAAAATATTGCTTGAAGTAAAATTGTAAAAATGTTGATAATTTTGATTTTTTTTTTTTATAAAATACTAAGTATTTTTAACACACACACGAAGAGAGGGGAGAATGTGTTTTTAAAGAAACTCACAGTGGTGTATATCCAAAATGGCATAACTCTTAGATACATAGCACAAGCTTTAAACCTCTTTAACTCACACTCATTTTCCAATGTGGGACTAACCCACTGTTTTTTTTCTTTTGAAAATACTAAGTATTTTTAACACACATACAAGTATCTATAAGTATTTTTCTTTTAATGTATTTATAATAAATCATATTAAAAAAATTATGTTTGTGTCATTCAACTTATAATGTGATCCATTATAAATAATCGTGTCTTACAACTTATGATATTCATATTGAGTTACATTATGGCATGTTGTTTATATTTTTATGAGCCCACGGTATTAAAATTTTAAACTTTTTGAAAGGTTAGAAATAGAGTCTTCTCTGGTATTGGCCCTAGTGTCTTCGGTGTCTAAATCTTGAAAGTACTTTACATGTCTTTCAAGATTGCCCTTGGTCAAAGGAATTCTGGATTGCCTTTCTTGGACAACAAGAAATATCTTTTTTTCATAACTCACCAGTAGAGATATGAAAATTTGACTAATATATCTCTTTGCTCTTTTCAAAGGATGCCTTGGAATATTTTATTTGCTTATAGAATTTGGCAACTTTGGCTTTCTAGAAATAATAGGATATTCAATCCTCCTTCTTAAATTGAAACACTTAACTAGCTTGTACGGGCGTAGTTTGGATCCCGAGCCCAAAGGGTGGGTGGAATTAGGCCTAAAAAACCCAAAACAATGAATTTGTAAAGAGTAGGTTAAAAAACTAGGCTCTAATGAGTTAGACAACAATTATAGTGGGTCAAGATGTCAAAGAAACAAAGATAAACTGGTTTTGATTAAAGAAAAACGTCATTGGCCCAATCCGAGGAGGTTGGTTCTTGTATATATCACTTTGAATTTGATTACAAGTACAATTCTTGCTGCTACAGTATTTTTCCCTTTTCTTTCGATCCCTTGTCCCCGGAAAGCTCTTGCATTATATAGCTCTTTTCAGATGATCTTGGCCCTCCATTGTTGGTTATCTTGGCCACTACTTGAGTGTCTGTCCCATTAGACGCCGTACCCAGTCTCTTGTGAGTTGCAATGACTAAGACAGTACTGTTCAGGGGTCTTCTTCACATAAATGCGGCCAGGGGGTTTGGTAAGACGCATTAAATGTGGTGGCAGCCACCACACCTTTAGTCATGTCAATGCTAACTCCTTTCTCGAAACTCTTTCTTTGTAGTATGACTTCCTCTGGTGACGTGCTATTGACGTGGTGCTACTGTCCGAGGTCGTGACCTCCTCGGCGTGATAATGGCCCTTCTCGACCATGGGTAGGACACATGGCACAATCTCCAATTTGAATTCTTGTACCCCACAATAACCCCTCAAAACCCCGATTTTTTCCTCCCATCCGAGGAGAAAAATGGGGTTTTGACTTTAGATAATTAATTCCACACATTTCCCTGACTTCCACACGTGAGAATGTCGCTTCGCGTGTCCCGTAATTGTTCCTGACGCTTCGAAGCCCACGATGTCTCATTAAATGCTCAAGTCAGCACTTTGTTCCCTGCATCTTACGGTGAGATGTAGATCCTACGGCTAACATTTCTCCTCGATTTTTGGGCGGGATAACTTCTACTTAATCCCGCTTCCTATACAAGGAGCCTAGGGGATTTATTTTTTCCACTTCACAATTCTGCAAACTCTCAAGACTTCCTAAAGTCTCAGGCTTTCAAGACTTCCCAAATCTCCCAACTCTTAAGAAGCTCCTGTAGTGTCACCTGTTCTTATTTTCGTAAGTTTTCACACTCCTAGGTTCTTTTCTTCTCAGCCAGCCTCCTCAGCCTTATAATCTTTACTCCCTTTTCAAAACATTTCCTTCACGTCCCTTTAGTTTGCTTAGATGGTTAGATTCGCTCACCTCGTAGACTCTCCCACCGCTATGGAAGGGTTTAGGGCTAAGTACCATATTCCCTAGGGAGTTTCCCTGCGGTACTGTGCTCCAAGTCAATGGGTTACCCATAGAAGGGAAGGAGAGGTCGTCATTCCCATGATTACCTTTTTAGAAGGGGGAATGACGCTTCCTATGGGTAGCTATGTCCCCACCAATGCACACCTAACTTGTTTAAGGTTTTGGGTAGCGTGGACACTCTCAACAAGCAAATGGGGCTAAACCTCACCTGGCATGACATCGTGTGGATGTACGAGTGACACTCACTGGCTGACTCGGGGTATTACCTCAAGTCTAGGTCCTTAGTTGTTAGGCTCGTCTCGTGTCTTCCCAAATCCAACAAAGGCATGAAGCATGACTACTTAATCGCCTCTGAGGAATGGCACGATGGTTTTCACTGCCTAACCCGAAAAGGAGAACCAGGTGAGGTGCCCTAGGTTTTAGGTCCTTTGATTTAGGACTTAGTTTCGTGGTTTTCTTTTTCTTTCCTTTTTCACTCTGTTCTCCTCTGTGATTTTGCTTCTCAGCTACTTTTACAGATAAAAGGCACATAGCTACCAACGTTAACTTTTTCTACATCGTGGACCTTAACAAGGTACTGAGAGCCGAAGTGTTCGTGAGTAAAGATAGACAATTGAAAGTTGTCCACCTCATCCTCAACTTTAAGCCTTTATCCAACAATTTTTAGGAGAGGGGACACGCGATCAGAGCTGGTGATTCTCGGATACGTAGGATAGACGTTTCAGTACCCAGGTTCCTTGCCCGAGAAGACGTTGTGCAAGTTGATCGGCCCTCCTAACGTCCCCCTAAAGTCACGACTCCAAGGGAAGAAACTGCTTCGTCACGCCTGTCACTTGAGGAAGAAATAAACCAATTCTAACTTGAGGAAGAGAAGGAGGAGCAGGAAGATCCTGTCATCCATATCTCAAATGCAAAGGACGAGTTTGATAAGTTTTCAGGTGTTCGCACCTCAGGCCTCGTGGTTGCACGTATAGATAGTAGCTCCGAGGAGGAAGAAGAAGAAATGGCTCTACAAAGGAAGAAGGGCTTGCGAGATCTCCTCACGGATAGGGCCAAGGGGTTAGCGCAGAAGGACACCTTCGGGTTCCAACCTCTTCCTACTTACCCCCCCCCCCCCCCCCCCGCCTTATCTTGCCTCATTAAACTTGCTCCCCATATCCAACCTGAAGAAGAAAAGGAAGGAGTAGGAGGTGGAGGAGGGCGAGGTGGTCCGCCAGAAGAAGCCCAAACAGCAAAAAATGGTTAAAGACAAAGGGCTGACCTCCTCAATGGAAAGTAGGGAGGATCAAAACGTGGCCGAAGTGCACCACCAAAATCCCACCTGGTCCCCTTGGATGGAGCTAAACGGGGTAGCCATCCCATGGAACTTCACCATCCGGGAGTTCCAGAAAGGGCACGCCCACTATGTGGTTGAGGCCCTAGAGCAGCCCCTCCTTTTACTGAAGGACATGGCTGCTTTAAAGAATATGAGGCAACCAAACCTCTTCCTATCCCTAAAAAGGGATTTAGCCCTGGTAAGTTCCTTGGCTTGCCTTACTGATATTATCCCCTTACTTAATAATGTGCTCATCGTATTTGTGCAAGCCATCTAGGAGGTATTCACCATTGAGGAATGGGTGAAGGATGCCAAGAACGAGGCTAGGGTCAAGGTCAACTTTGCGCCGAGACCAGCAAGGCCTTGGGCGCAGCAGAGCAAAAGAACAAGGAGCTTGCTGCGAAGCTGACAGCCGAGGAGAGGGCACGAAAGAATGCTGAGGCCGGTCTTCAAAATGCCTAGGACCAGACCATGGACCAACGCAAAAAGCTCTATCATACTAAGATAGAGCTGGCTACATCAAAGCAGCAGGTCCTGGAGTTGAAGGTGGAGTTAGAGAAAGCCAAGGCCGCCACTCGTACAGTCAAGGAAGCCGTGGAGGCCTCGAAGCAAGTATCCTATGACCTTAGGGTGCAAGAAACCGAGGTCCGGCTGGTGGAGGAGCTAGCCGAGGTCTGCAGGGACTACTGTAAGGAAGTGTGGATGAAAGCCCTTAACCTTGCAGGAGTCCCTGCTATCTCGAAGTGGAGGTAGGCTAGGAATGTCTACTACCCTTTTGACATTCGTGAAGTCCCAACTGCACTCCCACCTCCCTCTACCCTTGCGTCAGTCTCTTCTGAGCAGCCCTTTATCACCCAAGCCTCTTTTCCCCCTTCCGAGGTCTCCAAAGGGCCCGGCCAAGCTGGTGACCAAGGTCAAGAGGCTGAAGTGGCCAAGTATAAAGGCAAGGGCAAGGAGGTCAAGCCCCTGTCAGAGACCAAGGAAAAGGAGGCAGAGACCAGGGATGCCGTTCCCAAGGTTAAGGATGCAGCCTCCAAAGCGAAGGAGGCCGAAACTAAACTCAAGAAGGTTGACCCCAAGGTCGCTGACCAACCTACCTCTTAGCTGGACAGCAAAGAAGACCCTTCTCCCAAGGCCAAGACTTAGCTTTAGGATTTTATTTCTCTCATTCTTTATGGTTATTCTTTAGTAGTGGTAATTTGCCATTGCCCATAATGTATTTTTATTTTATTTAATGAAAAGACTTCAACTTTTACTTTCTGAATCTTTGTTTTTCTTGCAATACTTATTTCTAGTTGACTTTAATCCTTGTTTTGCCCTTTGCTGAGGCCTTTAAACTGATGATGCCTTCAAAGGTGAACACCCACACTTTAACAAAAGCTAGCAGTAATAATTGGCCGTTTAACTTAAATAAATTAATCATATGTAAACAATAAGGAAAAATGACTAAGCCCTTAGAGACAAACAGAATACTTAGTAGGAAAAAAGGGTGTTTGAGGTCTCTTTTTTTAAGAGTATCTTATTAATGTACCTTCAAGAATCCTTTAATCGAGACCCATGGTTCATGAGATGATGCATATCGCTGGTGGTCCCAATCTTTAGTGAGTTCACCAAGTGTTAATTTCCCCCAAGGCATGTGATCCAAGGAACCAAACATATTCTAGGTTCGCTCAACACTTAAAAAATAATCAAAGAATATTAATTTACCCTAAGGTATGTGATCCGAAGAGCCGGCATGAGGAACCAGACAGAACCAATGTTCTATTTAACACTTAGTAAAATGACATGAAGTATTAATTTACTCAAAGCATGTGATCCAAGAAACAAGGCATAATTAAGGTTCTGTTTAACACTTAGTTAAATAATAGAGAGTGTAAGTTTACCCAAGGTATGTAGCCTAAGGGACTAGACATAACCAAGGTTCTGTTTAACACTTAATAAAATGACATGAAGTATTAATTTACTCAAAGCATGTGGTCCGAGGAACTAGACATAACTAAAATTTTGTTTAACATTTAGTTAAATAATAGAGAGTGTTAGTTTACCCAATGTATGTGGTCAAAGGAGTCAGGCATAACTAAGGTTCTGTTTAACATTTAGTTAAATAATAGAGAGTGTTAGTTTACCCAAGGTATGTGGCCTGAGGGACTAGACATAACCAATGTTCTGTTTAACACTTAGTAAAATGACATGAAATATTAATTTACCCAAAGCATGTGGTCGAGAAACTAGGCATAATTAAGGTTCTGTTTAACACTTAGTTAAATAATAGAGAATGTTAGTTTACCCAAGGTATGTAGCCTGACGGATCAGACATAACCAAGGTTCTGTTTAACATTTAGTAAAATGACATGAAGTATTAATTTACCCAAAACATATGGTCCGAGGAATCAGGCATAACTAAGGTTCTGTTTAACACTTAGTTAAATAATAGAGAGTGTTAGTTTACCCAATGTATGTGGTCTGAGGAGTCAGACATAACCAAGATTCTGTTTAACACTTAGTTAAATAATAGAGAGTGTTAGTTTACCCAAGGTATGTGGCCTTCAGGACTAAATATAACTAAGGTTCTGTTTAACACTTAGTAAAATGACATGAAGTATTAATTTACCCCAAACATGTGGCCCGAGGAACCAGACATAACTAAAGTTTTGTTTAACACTTAGTTAAATAACAGAGAGTGTTAGTTTACCTAAGGTATATGGCATGAGGGAGCAGACATAACTAAGGTTCTGTTTGACACTTAGTAAAATGACATAAAGTATTAATTTACCTAAAGTATGTGGTTCGAGGAATTAGACATAACTAAGACTTTGTTTAACACTTAGACAAATAGTCAAGAATATTAATTTACCCAAGGTATGTGGTCCAAGGAGTCAGGCATAATTAAGGTTCTATTTAATATTCACATAAGTAATAGAGAGTGTTAATATACTCAAGACATGTGGTCTGAGAGACCAGACATAACCAAGGTTCTGTTCAACACTTAATAATAACCAAGAATATTAATTTACTAAGGTATGTGGTCTGAGGAGTCAAGCATGACCAAGATCTATTTAACACTTAATTAAATAATGATAGGTATTAATTTACCCAACGTATGTGTTTCGAGAAACCAGGTGTAACCAAGATTTTGTTTAATACTTAGACAAATAATAGATGTAACGCATAATTTAATAAAAATATGGCAGAAATGACTTTCATTAATAATAATACATTCGCAGGTTATTTACATTCAGGGGCGGAGTATAACTTTTTTGTCTAGATCTTCAAGATAATATGCACTATTCCAGCCACCGAGGTGATATGATATGACCCTTCTCAGTTGGGCCCTAATTTTCCCCATGCTAGGTTCTTAGCAGTCCTCAAAACCTTTCTTAATACCAAGTCTCCAGACGCCAGTGGCCTTAACCTCACATTTGAGTCGTACTCATACTTGAGCTTGTGTTGATAGTACGCCAATTGAACCATGACATTTTTTCTTCGCTCTTCAATTAAATCTAAACTCTTTTCTAGCAGCCCATCATTATTGTTCGGAATGAAAGAACTCATCCTCAGCGTTGGAAATTTGGTCTTTAGAGGAATTACAGCCTGGGCCCCATAAGTCATTGAAAATGGTGTCTCCCTTGTGGATATACGAGGCGTAGTCTGATATGTCCAAAGGACGTGTGGCATCTCTTCCACCCATTTCCCCTTTGCATCATCCAACCTTTTCTTGAGTCTATTCATTATGACCTTATTAGCAGCCTCGGCCTGTCCATTCCCCTGTAGATAAGCCAAGGTGGAATACTTATTTGTAATGCCCAGGTTACAGCAATACCTCTTGAAGGCTTTGCTATCAAACTGAAAGCCATTATCCGAGACGAGTGTACGAGGGATTCTAAACTAGGTGACATTATTTTCCCAAACAAATCTTTTGGCATCCATGTCCCTAATATTTGCTAGTGGTTCAGTTTCAACCTATTTGGTGAAGTAATCTGTGCCGACCAGTAGCCATCTCTTATTCCTTGCTGCCTTAAGAAAGAGTTCTACAATATCCAAGCCCTATTAAGCAAAAGGCCAAGGGCTAGACAGAAGATTAAGGACACCCCTTGGTTGATGAATGTTTGGGACAAATTTTTGGCATTGGTCGCACTTCTTCACATACTCTTGTGCTCCCTTTTGCATATTTGGCCAGTGATATCTCTGAGTGAGGGCCTTGTGAGACAAGGATCTGCCCCCTATGTGGCTTCCACAAATCCTTCATATAAGTCTTCTAAGAATAGCTCTACTGCTCAGGATGTACGCATAGCAAATATGGTCTGAAAAAAGAGCGCTTGTATAATTTTGGTCTTCGGACAGCCAAAATCGAGGAGCTTTTCTCCGCACTTTGTCAGCCTCAGACTTCTCCATGAGCAAGATATCTTCCTTAAGGAATAGCACAATAGAGTCCATCCAGCTAGGTCACACCCTAATTTGATGAATATGGACCATCTCTCTCCTCATTTTAGCAGGTTTACTCAAGTCTTCCACAAGGATAACCCGAGGTAAATTTTGTGCCGAGGAGGTTGTAAGCATGGCAAGAGAGTCGGCATGTGTATTTCTGCTTCTAGGGATTTGCAATAAGGTGAAAGACTCAAATCCTAATTGCAAGTGTTTAACCTGATTCAAATACTCTTGCATTCTTAGATCTCTGGCTTCTAACACTCTCTCTACCTGGCCTACAACCAATCTCGAATCTGAAAATATCTCCATTGTTTTTCCTCCCATTTTCTGAACTATAGTCATCCATACCAATAAAGCCTCATATTCAGCCTTATTATTTGTGGTCGAGAAACCCAATCTTAAGGATTTCTTAATAGTGATCTTCTCAGGAGATATTAATACTAGCCTCACTCTAGATCTTCTTTGATTTGCGGCACCATCAATGTACACCCTCTAGGATAAAGGTTCTTGCAAAGAGACCATGCCAATGATTTTTCATCCATGTCTTGCTTCTCTACCTCTTCTTCCAATGTGGATTCAGCAAACTCGGCCACCAAATCTACGAGGACCTAGCCCTTGACAGAGGTTCGTGGCATATACTTGATATCAATAGCCCTTAGGATCGCACTTGGTAATCCTTCTTATGTAATCAGCACTCCAAAGTAGCGATCTAAGGGGAAGTTGGGTTAAAACAACAACTGTGTGGGAGCTTATGCGTAGCATGCACCACTGCCAAAATAGCCATTTCTAATGGTAGGTAACGAACCTCGGTCTTGTGTAATGACTTACCCACATAATAAACTAGCCTCTGCATACCATTATCAACCCGTATCAGCACCAAGCTCATCGCATGTGAAGCTACAGTAATGTAAGCAAACAAATCCTCATCCATCTTGGCCTTGGACATAATAGGTGGCCGAGAAAGGTATTCTTTCAACTGCTGGAAGGCCAGGACATTCTCCTCAGTCCATTCGAAACCTTTCCACTTGTTCAACAATTAGAAGAAAGGCCTACACTTGTTTGCTGATCGAGAGATGAATTAGTTTAGAGCGGCAGCCATCCTTGTCAACTTCTAGACCTTTTTGGGATTCTGAGGTGGCTGTAAATTGTTAATCGCTTTAATTTGGTCAAGATTGACTTCGATTCCACGATGAGTAACTATGTACCCCAAGAACTTTCCTGAACAACACCAAATGAGCATTTGGAAGCATTGAGGTGCAGTTTGTGTCTTCTTAATATTTCAAAAATATTCCCGAGGTCTCTCATGTGCTCGGACACCACCTTACTTTTCACCACCATATCGTCTATATAAACCTCAATATTTTGCCTAATTGTGGCTCAAACATCCCGGTCATCATCCTCTGATAGGTTGATACTGCATTCTTCAATCCAAAAGGTATCACCTTATAATGGTATTTCTAGTAGGGAGTGACAAAAACTGTCTTCTCTTGATCGCCCAGAGCTAGTGGTATTTGGTGGTATCCTTGGAGGGCATCCAAGAAGCTCATCCGAG